>MU680879.1:13343-38507 GCA_026770625.1 Nicotiana glauca | reverse complement strand
TGAGGCGATTAAGATTGGGGAAATAGTTGAGAATGGCATGAAGTCGGGCAAAATGGTGAGTCAGGCAGCCCTTAAGGCGACCACGCAAGCAATTCAAAGCGGGTCAGGCAATTTCGAAAATCGAAAAAAGAAGGAGGAAGGATCCATGATGGCATCTGAATTCGGGGGAGTTCAAAGAGGAATAGTTCCTTCATATGTGCAATTCCAACAAGGACAATCCAATTCTCCTCAACATTATTATCCGCCTCAAGGTCCCCGATACTCAATTCCCTCGCAACAATATACAGTGTTTAACGCTCAGGCTTATGCTAGGCCTGGCGAGCACCGACTCCACAAACAGAGTGAGAGTGTTTATTGTTTTCTAATTAATTAGAAGTAAAACAACATGTATAATTATATAGGGATAGCTAGAATTACAGTAATTACTAAAATTATTAGGTTTTGCTCTAGTGGGTCGTGAGAACCCTTATGGATGGACTAATGTGATTTGACTCGTAACCCAAATGCTTTCAATTAAAAAATACGAAATTTCACATTAGTTTAAAATGATTATCCTATACTATAAAATTCTTGCATTTTCTCTTACATAATGCCTATTTATAATTATTCTATACTAAAAAAATTCTTATCTTGTTTGTATGTCTCATCCGAGTCATTTTATAAATCTACTGAAGTTAAAATACGACTGTATCCAACTCACATAACATATTTATAATTTTTTTAGTGAAATTAAAACAATATTGTATTCATCTTACATAAAATATTAATGTATCATAAGCATACAAGAATAATAATAATAATAAGGCTAATAAGAGTCTATTTCACGATGAACATGCAATTATAGATAACTTATTGCAATTGTTTAGACAAAAGAAATATTGTATTTGTACGATAAAAATCCCACAAAAAAATCACGAGGCCTAATTTTATTAGGAGTGTGTGTTTTTTTCCCTATTGAAACCCATTTAGGTTATGGGTCAAATCACATTAGGGGAAAAATATATCTAGAGTAGGTATGGTCCATTTAAACTTATGTGACATTTATTTTTGGATTTTCTTATTAAATTTTATGTCATGTCATATTTATGGTAGATTTTTGAGCCAAAATGACTTTTAAGTGATAATGTAAAAGTTTACTTACTTTTAAGTGATAAAAATTAATTGAATAACTTTAATGAAATTGAAATATAATTGAGGGATCATTATTGCAATTAAACCAAGAAGAGAGAGTAATGGTCAAAGGATCACGAGGAGAAAAGAACTCCAAGCTAGCGTTTGGCCATAGATCTCAAATTTATTTTGAAAATTTTGATTTGGGTGAAGTTTGGTTTGAAGATGAAAATGTGTTTGGACATACGTTTTCAAAATATATTTTCCAACTTTATTTTGAAAAAACATGTATATAATTCCCAAGTTTTGGGATTTTAGCCCAAATTCAACTCAATAGATGATTTTGGAATTTGAAATTTTTGATTTGGGATTTTGCCAAAATATGAGCAAAATTTATGGCCAAACATGAGTTTTGAAAATAAATCTCAAATTTATTTTGGCAAAACTTATGGCCAAACGGGACCCAAGTATCACCAATGTATATAAACCTGTAATATGAGTTTAAGTCTTTGATAATATACGTGATTCTCATTGCTTCCTTTCTCTCTAGTAAAAACTTATCCGCGAACTCAATTAATTATATATATTATCGAAAAACCTTTATTAATAAAAATATAAAAAAGGGTGAAGAACCTCAAACCTTCTTAAGTACAATAACTGAATTTCAGGCTAAACCAAAGAAGAGAGAGAATTGAGGAATCAAAACATGAGTCGGGAGAATGCTTTCTTCAATAAACACAAGGTTAAGTATATATATATCATGAAAAAAGAAAAAGATGACGGCAATCTAATAAAAACCCCAGAAAAGGCGGTGGAAGAGCCCGGCGGCCGGTGGTCGGGCAAAGAATTAAGAATATATATTTAACAGAGCCGCCAATGTTGTAGTATGAGAATGGGCAGAGAAAAATGGGCAGAAAAGGTGTGTGGATTCATTCATGAGAAAGAAATAGAAAGAGAGAATTACATAGATGATAAAAGCTCCCACTATAGTATTACTAGTGGAATTCTTCCTTCTCTTGGTGCCCATCATAGTAATCGCAGAATTAAACTCCGTCGCTTCATTATCTCCCCCTCCAATCCACGTTACAGGTTTGCTTATAATTCCTCACGTGGGAAAACTTTATATTTTATGATTCTATACGTTCCTTTGCATGTGTTTGTTTGTACGTGGACAAATTAAATTGGGACACAATAATGTTGCTTACAATTTCATTTTTCCTCTTAAATAATTTTTCTTACAATAAGTTTGTTCTTGTTCTTGTCATTCTTTTCATGGGGTTGTGTGATGGTGAAATTCCATTTTTTTATGTTTGAATTGTACATGACTGCAGCAGAAGTCAATTGGCAATGCCATTCTCTTCCTTTTTCTCCTATTCCATCTTTCTTGAATTTCTTGTATAGTGATTTAAGCCTTATAGTGTTCTTCCAATCCGAAACTTGCAGTTAATAGTGTAATTTATGTAATTGTTAATCTATAAACTATGTTCTGAACAAATAATAAAATAATGTCCTGAAATGAGTCCCATAGGTCAACTTGACAATTTTAAATTAAATGAGGTCAAGTACAGAGGTATTATGTTATTTCAAAAGAAAATATAAAGTTGTGTTCTGAATATATGCTTGTATGTTTTAGAATTTTGTTGATTTGTTGATTTAAGCCTATATGACTTAACTGAAGTTATAATGCAGGGCTTGGGATGCATTTCTGGTGCTTCTCGTGTTCTACACAGCATGGGCGTCGCCTTTTCAGTTTGGATTTCTAGACAGACCTCGAGGACCTATTGCCATCATAGATAACATAGTTAATGGATTTTTTGCCTTTGATATTATCCTGACATTCTTTGTTGCCTATCTTGATAAATCAACTTACAGTATGATTGATGACCCAAAGTTGATCGCTTGGAGGTATATGAGTTCCGGGTTTGTTTTTGATGTGATATCCACTGTCCCCTCGGAACTTGTTAGGAAAGCATTGCCCCACTCTTTTCAATCATATGGATACTTCAGTATGCTTCGTCTCTGGCGTCTTAGAAGAGCCAGTGCCATGTTTGCGAGGTAAGACCCCTCTTTATTTGCAGAGCTACTTAAATTCCATGTTTGATTTGTTCTTAATGATTTTCCAATTTCAGTTATCAGACCAATGCCCGAATCTCTCCTTGGTGGTCCAACGTAACACAAGAAAGAACGAATTGCATACTTATTTCTTTTAAATGCTAGGAGTATTGTCTTTCCTCATGGTGCTTCTTTTAGCAATTGAGTTACATATTAAACTTTCTATGTTAATCTTGTTATCTTGATCTATGGGATTTTTCGGTCTAACACATTGTGAAATGTCCTGTTCCAAGTCTACTTGCATCACACTCTTATAATAGTTTAGGACGTGAAGGCAATTATCATCACTTATGCTTTGACAAAATCTCTTACTTTAGCAATAAATTTGGTGATTAGGTTCCAAGATAAATAGCTGATGATATGCTGTTCTTTTGCTGTAGATTGGAGAAAAACAGGAAGTTCAGTTACTTTGGGGTTCGAGTACTGAAGCTTATATGTGTAAGTCTTTCAAGCAATAAGTGGTATTTGCTTGTAAAGACCTGAATGGCAATTTACTTTACCATAACACACTTATGGATATTTTTTGCAGGTGACTCTTTTCGCAGTTCATTGTGCTGGCTGTTTCTACTATCTTCTTGCTGCTCGTAAAAAAGACCCAACTAAAACATGGCTTTCACTTGCCATGGGAAATTTCCATGACAGGAGCATCTGGGATCTCTATGTAATGTGTATATATTGGTCCATTACAACGCTTACAACAACTGGCTATGGGGATTTGCATGCTGTTGCTACAGAGGAGATGATATTCACCATGATTTACATGCTATTCGACCTCGGGTTGACTGCTTATCTCATTGGAAACATGACCAACTTGGTTGTCCACGGAACCAGTAAGACTAGGAAATTTGTGAGTAGATTCCAATGCATTAATTGGAAAAGCATTTCTAAATATCAGTGATGCTTTCTTGTCTTTCTAGCATAAGTTTGTCACAATTTCTGGCATTCTTTCACAAGGATTTATCTCTGATTATTGTTTTGTTGCACAGAGGGATACTGTTCAAGCTGCTTCAAGCTTTGCACAAAGGAATAATTTGCCGGTTCGCCTTCAAGATCAGATGCTATCTCACTTGTGTTTGAGGTACAGAACGGACTCGGAAGGTCTACAGCAGCAAGAAACTCTTGAAACACTACCCAAAGCTATTCGATCTAGCATTTCACATTATCTGTTCTATTCAATTGTGGATAAGGTGTACTTATTCCATGGTGTATCAAATGACTTACTTTTTCAACTGGTAAATCCCGTTGGTCTTGAGGCTTCATTAAATTTCACCCTACTGGGCAATACTCTTTAATCTATAACAAAATGTTGTTCAGTTGTTCGAGAAATTTCATTGATAATACTCATAAGATTTGGTTTCTTCTCTGTGATTTTATAATGTGCAGGTTGCTGAGATGAAAGCCGAGTATTTTCCCCCAAGAGAGGATGTCATTTTGCAAAATGAAGCGCCTACAGATTTTTATATTCTGGTAACTGGAGCAGTGGTAAGCCGAATATATCCTCCATGATATCTTCTGTTCGCTTTCCTTGATAATGAAATTTTTTTCGCACATATACTACTCAACAAAAAAATTCCTCTGGTCGATCCACTTTTACTCAATTTTTGCTGTTAAACAGGCATATCATCTAAACAGGCATATCATCTATTCTTTTCTTGCCCATTTTATTGCTGTAAGTGAATCTCTTAATAATCACATCTTCCTTACAGGAACTTATTTCACACAGGAATGGGATGGAACAGGTAAGTTTCTCTAGCTTAGGACTTAAAGCGTTACTGCTGTCCTGAGCTTCAATGCTTATTTGGTGGATAATTTTTATTTAGGTGATTGGCGAGTTGAAGACGGGTGACGTTTTTGGAGAAGTAGGTGTCCTTTGCTATAGACCTCAACTTTTTACAGTTCGAACCAAAAGAACATCCCAACTGCTACGTTTGGATCGTACTTCATTTTTCAACATCGTTAAAGCAAATATAGGAGATGGGACAATAATCATGAACAATCTCCTTCAGGTGAATAGACTCTTTTAATGTTATTTAGGAGACTGTTTAAATAGTCCCATATATACTAATGTAGAAAGCAGGTTGGTAGTAACTTTTTATGGCTATAGATTTAACTTCCATTACTCCTGAACCTTTCATTGTATAGTTCTTTGACATAGTACCAAGCTGTCACGACTTTGACTTCTGTGATAATACTCAGCTGCGAGTGGAATTCGATATTTTTCATCGTGTTGCAGTCTTTGCTTGAATTTATTTTTGGAATCTCAAGAGCAAGAATTTTTTCCTTATGGAAGTGTCTTGGCGAAGATTTTTTCACCTTTATCAGCTTTACTCTCAACTAGAATAAAAAAGCTGGAGTATTATTTTAATATGCGGATGCTGTTCTAGCTTTAAACAATGATCTTTTTGGTTGCAGCATTTGAAAGAGCGAAGGGACCCAATTATGATAGCAGTATTAGCAGATATAGAACACATGTTGGCTCAGGGAAGAATGGACATACCTCTCAGCTTATGTTTCGCAGCAAACAGAGGAGATGATCTTTTGTTGCGCCAATTGCTTAAAAGGGGTACTGATCCTAATGAATCTGATAGCAATGGACGTACAGCATTGGTATGACTCCTTTCTATTTCTCATTAACCACTTGACCAAAATAATATTTATGTTTGGAGGTTGAAAATCATTATGCATATTATGATACAGCACATAGCATCTTCAAATGGAAATGTTGAATGTATTCTTCTACTTCTCGACTTTGGAGCAGATCCAAATAGAAAAGGTACTCTTTCCATTCTGTACCACAAAGGAAATTGCATGGTCTGTTTCTTTTGGAAAATCATACTTTGTGTTTGGGAAATTATGGATATATATTACTAGTTTACAAAGTTAACACGGGCCATTAATCTGCATTTGCATTCAACTACTCACATGACCTCAACAGTGTATCTAAGGGGCAGTTTTATCCGTTGCTTCCTTTAATATAAATAATTACATCTGCCCTCCTCCAGTTTATATACCCAGCTATGATCTTGATAGGTCTCTATTTAGAAATTTTAAGCACTAGCTCCTGCCCATTTTTGAGTAGAGCATCACTCGCAAATTTGCAACTGTATTATAAATTCAACTTAAGATTGTGTCACTTTTTCTTTCTGATAAAACAGCTAATTTATGTCATGAAAGCAGATTCTGAAGGAAATGTGCCATTGTGGGATGCAATGGTGGGGAAGCACGAAGCTGCGATAAAATTGCTTGTGGACAACAGTGCAAAGATATCTTCAGGAGATGTTGGTCAGTTTGCTTGCTTTTCGGTGGAGCAAGGCAGCCTAAACTTGCTCAAGGGGATCATCAAGTATGGAGGTGATGTCACCCTTCTTAATAGCCTAGGCACGACAGCAATGCACACTGCTATTTCTGAGGAGAATGTGGAAATAGTTAAATACCTACTGGAACAAGGAACTGACATTGATAAAGCAGATGTTCACGGTTGGACACCAAGAGCATTGGCTGAATATCAGGGACACGAAGAGATAAAGGAGCTTTTCAACTTGATGCAACCAAGTAGTAATAAAGAAGCCAATGTCTCTCCTCCTGAAATGCCTGGTGCTCCCTACCTTAAGAAGTATCAGAGCGACCCCATGATTCGCCTCTCGACTCCTGAGGAAACAGCATCACTAGCTAGAGAAAATGGCTCGTCCAACGGCAGATTGAGGAGAAGGGCTAGTTTCTATCAGAATTCACTGATGGGGTTTATGTCAGCACGCCAGAGACACCATGAAGGTGAGTACAACTGTAAATTTGGAAGCATCACTAGTTCATAAGTACATCTATCAATATTTCGGAAATTTTCTTATCTATAATAATAGGTATAGGATTTAGCGTCAAGCCGTCTAAATAACAACTAGGATTAGTCATAAAGATGGTCAACTATATATCTATGTTACAGAATAGTCTTTCTGTTATACACCACTTTTACCTCCTAGTAGGTCTCAGCTTGATAAAGTTTGTGGAAGGATTTCGTTTAAAAGTTCTGTGAATCTTATAATATTTGAGGTAGATTCGGAATCTTGAACTGATTTTGTTTGAAATTAATTACTTTATTACGGAAACTTGGCAGGAGGAGGTGGCCTAGGTTATTCTTCAACTAAAGTTGCAAATGCAAGAATTCCAGAGAGGATAACCATCAGTTGTCCAGAGAAAGGTGATATAGGTGGAAGGGTTATGCTTTTGCCGAATTCAGTTCAAGAGCTACTTGATATTGGTGCTAAAAAATTTGGTATCTCTCTCACCAAAGTACTAACTGAAGATGGAGCACTTGTTGAAGACATTTCTGTGATAAGAGATGGAGATCATCTAGTTCTTGCTGGTGATGGTGCTTCAGAAAATTAATCATATTTTGAGCTTATTCTCATGGAATTATACATGGTGGAATTAATGATAGAGATGTAGGACGGGTAATATGAGTTCAACTAAACCCATTACTTTTGGTTCGACTTGTATATACATATGCAAAAAAGATGAAAATGCATACACATATTATAAGATTTCTCTCGTTTTTGAACTCACTCCGCATGTTGGATGCGCCTCTGGGTGGAGTTTACTTTACCTATTCCATTCATTGATCTTCCTTCGAGTTCCTTTATTTGAAAAAAAAAACAGAAATGAACGAAAACTTAAAGAGGTGAAAAAGCAAATATGAAATTTAACATATTATACCTTGAAGTAAATACACAAACTTCATTGAGTACCTGAATTTTTTTACTGTGCGATTTAATAATATTTATTTAATACATGATATAGCAAATTTGGACTTGCTTGTCGAAGAGAGATTATTGAAAACTTTTGTTAACTTCGAAGAAATATTGTCCTCATTGACACGAAAAAAAAAAGGATTTCAATTGTCATAAAGGTGATAATACTTCAGTTATGTGTCCTTTTTTTTTTTTACTGGAAGGCATTTTCATTTAGTGATAACTGAAAAATTCAACGAATGCCCATTAACAGACTCAAAGGTATAACACAACTAATGCATGCTAATTAGGGGTCGTTTAGTATGGATTATGCCGGTATAAGTTATGTTGAAATAAATTATTAAATTTACGGCTGTACAAATATTTAAAGTTCATTTTAATCACAAATTTAGAAAGTTTTTATTTCTTCCTTAAGGTTTGTGCCTAATCAAATGGTGTTACGTAAATTGAAGTGAAGGGAGAAATTATTTATGACTTGTGTGGACAGTCAGAGTATTTGTGTGGACACCCCTGGAATGCTTTTTTAAAACACTGTTATAAGCAACCTAGATACGTCATGAGTTGGTCGGTTTCACTGAGTTCACCTACTAGTTTAATTTGACCCCAGGTTTGACTTTGGCCCAAAATGCTCTAACCTCCTGCTACGCGCGGTGTTTGGGGAAGGGTCGGACCATAAGGGTCTATTGTACGTAATCTTACCCTATATTTCTACAAGAGTATATTTCTACGACTTGAACCTGTGACCTCCTGATCACACGAAGACAACTTTACCAGTTACGCCAAGGGGTGTCAATGGTTCGGTTCGGCCGGTTATTTTATAAAATTTGTACTATACCAATTTTTCGGTTATTCTATTATATATAACCAAAATTAGACTTTTCGAAACCGTCTCAATCATGTCGGTTTCACTTTGGTATCGGTATGGTTCGGTTAATTTTCAGTATTTTTTTAAATGTCATGTAAAATTTAACAGTAGAAGTGGAATACAATAACATACGAAGTACTTAGCAAAACTCTCTAGATTATTTTATTGTTTAAAGGTGATGAATTAATAAAGAAACATGAAAGATGACTAGAGTATCCATCAACTATTCGACAAAACGTAAAAGAAACCAAGTAAAAGCAAAGAAAATATAAATCACACGAGTGGAAAGATATTAACCAAGTCAGGACTCAAGAATAAATTCTATATTGAAAAAGATAAATTTAAATTATATGAAAGGAAACATATTCAAGACATTGCAGTTTGTTACTCATAATCGCTAGCATACTTTGTTTCTTGCTAGAGCTAAAGCAATGATAATAGGCTAACTCCGACATGTTTTCTGTCAGTCTTAAAATCTAAAGACTGCTCCATTATCAAGCCATTTAAACTAAATATACCTTTTATTGATATTTTTTCAAATTATCAACTAGTTTTAGACGATAAATTATCAGATTCCCAAGTGACCCATTTGTATAACAACAGAAGCATCTACATCTTAACGTTTTGCCAAAAATGAAATAATAACACAAAAAAGCATCAAGAATTATTCACATTTTTCAATCAGCATCAAACTTCTATATTACTGTACTATGAAAGAAATTTAAAAATTTGTATAGAATATCTCTTGTTGCTTTTCTTTATTTTAAAATTTCCATCTCCTGCTCTTTTCTACTCTCTTCTTTCTTTTCATGTGTATTTTCTATTGCACATTTTCCACAACAACCGAGAGGATTCGTGAAAATTAATGACCTCCCCGAGAAGTGTACTTTGGTTGAGATTCACAATGCATTGCGTTTACATCAATGTATCAACTACCGTTACATTCCTGAAGCCTCGTGCGGATAAACCTGACATAAAAATGGGATTATTATCAATATTTTCGCAATGTCATAAAATGGAAGCTGCAAATGTTGGACGATTTGGCAAGCCGTTTACCTGATGCTGCCTTTCGGTGAAGCTGACAGATCTGTGTTTTAGTTCACCTCTGTGTGTTGTCATCTCATCCAGTATCTCAGCATCAGAGAAATCGTCATTTTCTTCATCGGGTATCTCTCTCTCCTGCACATAGATACATTTATCCTTGTGAAAACCGGTATACTAAAAGATCCTCAAAGTTTTCATCCGAAAAACACTCCAGTTGTTTGTACTATATAGAAGTGGTAAGAAAATTGCTGAATTTAATGCACGTAATATATGCCAAGGAAACAATGTATATTACAGATGAGTTCAATAAAGATGCAAATTGATTGCTTGAGTGACTTCCTTCTTATGGCGCAGAATATAAATTAGATGAAGCATCCAGTATTAAAAAGAATGCAATTACTAGAGCAAAAGCAATAACATAAAATGCGCAAAAAAACACATAAATCCCACCTGCATGAATTAGAAATTACACTCAGACAGGAGGATGTAGGAAAGGTAGTAAAGATAATTTACCTTTGGACAACCAGCAATTTCGTCGTACTCAGCTGCATCTAATTCCTTAAGATACTCGGGTGGGATAAACTTGGGAAGAACATGCTCTCTTATACTTATGAGAAGGAAGAAAGGCAAAGGGAATAGTATTCCAGCGATAGGTATCCATGTTACTCCAAAACAAATTAAGAAATACAGGAACTGGAGTGCTGTAAACTTTACAATGAATTTGAATGGGACCAACTCGACATACGAGGCATGGAGCCCTTCAAAGACCCTGTCAAAAGAACCATCACAAGATGACATTAAAAGATGGTTCTTTTAACCAGTCAATAACTACCATTAAATAATCAAATGTATATAACAATGACATGGTCATCCATAAAATGTAGACAACAATAAAAAGATGCTTCAGGATTATAATGCTTTACATTTTACTTTTCTGAATTCTATTTCTCAGTTTTACCAAAAACTTAACGAGAAGAATTAAAACTCTCAGGGTGGTAAGCTAGCATATTTAGGTAACAGTTTCTAAACTCCTACACTTTAATCAATGTGTTAAATGTGAGCTTGACCGAGAGTTTTGAGGAACTATTCATGACTTAGTTTTGACTTTTCAGGAACAGTTATTAATGACTTACTTGAATCTTCTACCAGAAGGAATAAACAGCAGCAGCACCCTCTCCCAAAATTGATTACCAGGGAGGCTGTCGATCGCCATGTAAGCGAAATATCCCCAAAGGACTGAAGTAGGTATCCTCCTGATCACAGGTATAGCAAACACACAACATCCCACAAGTAGAGATTGCAAGAAGTTGCTAACTCTTTGCTCATTTACTCGGACAGGCAAGTGGGCATCAATGTGCTTCTCAGGGTCAAATTTTTCATCTGCTCCATCTTCTCCATCATCTTGTTTCAATACGGCTGCTTTCAAGTTCTCCAAGTCCTTATCTGCTGTGCGCTGCATTACATAAAAAAAATTCTCATAAAGCAACTATGTCTCAATATCAAACTAGTTGGAGATACTGAAACATAATAAACAAACTTCTTCTAAGTGAATAAAATAAATGGACATTGGCCTATGCACTCTTAATTGGCAACAGTTATAGCTTGGTTCCAGCATTTACCTTTGATGTAGCATCCATCTCAACGAAGACGGCATGCATCTTCCCATATATCTCTGATTTTGTTGCATTCTGCTTAATACCTTCCTTTGCAGTCTTCACCATTTTCTTCCGGATTAACTGAGAAAGAGGGACCAAATAGTCTTAGTAGGACTATTCATCATGCAGAAAAGAATAAGCAGAGAACTTATTATTGCATTACCTACCTGTCTCTTAAGTACAGCGAGGCTCCTTGTGTGCATTGGTGATTGTGGAAGTACCCCATTTGAAGGGGGAATTCCAAGTAATCCGCATATCAAAGTCTGCAACATAAATTTCAAGGTGAAGAATGAACCAGACTAACAGACCTGCAGAAGTGAATTTAAGCCTATATCTCTAAAATAGAAAGAGTTCTGAAGATCTATACCATGACTCCAAGCAAAAATAAATCGTAATGGTAAGCAGATGGGTTTTTAAGATTGAACTCCTTCTGTTGTGCCATTTGTGCAGCAACACTGTGATCAAAAAAGTATAGACCAGCTATCATAAGAGCTGGAATGAAGGCAGCAAAGATGTACAACACTGGGACCCTTGCCATATCCTGCAATTCAGTGCATAAACTAAATTAGACAGGATAGGAATTTTCTCAACTTAATAAACATACATAAAGTTTCGCCATAATTTTGGTTCGCAATTCTCTCTTAGAGAATACACAAAAAGACGCCTAACAATATCTTGCCTTGTACTTCTGAATTAATAAATGAGAGTTCATGTGCCATAAGCTAATCTGTATGACTCACTTTCAAAAGCTTTTTGGTGAAGAATGTCATGTTTGCCAGTCCGATGTAAGAACATATACAAAAACAATGGACTTTGATAACGCACACCAATATTTCTGCTTATTTTACAAGATCCACCCTTTTATGACACCTCAACTAAAGGAGCAAGATATTGCTCTGAACAGCATATAGAAGCAGTCCAGAACTCAAGAAGAGTGCTACATGACTTCCTAGGTAAATAAGGGTGTCAAACTGAAATTTAGAGTACCTTGATCACAGTCCAGTGGTATAATGATTTAGCCTCCCAAGGGAGAGGACAAAAGAGCCTCCTAGGAACTTCAGATGGAATTTTACCAGGCACACCAAAAGACATGGCCGTCCACAACACAACCATAAGGGGAACCCCATAGTCGGCAATAAAACTTCGCATCCAACCTGTTCATAATAGTTGATGTATGAATGACTAAGTTTGAATTTAAAAGACCTCCAAGTCCACCCTTTAATAAAGCAGATATAGTCACATACCTGTACCATAACGCCATGATCTAGCTCCTCTACTTTTAAGAGAAGTTAAAAGAACACCAAATGAGAAAATAATTGCCATTAACCCATTTGTGTAGAGCCACTGAAAGTGGAACTCCTCTTGTTCCGGATTTTCCCCTTTCGGAATAGAAAATTCACTCACTACTCCCTGTGACTCGAAGAACAAAGGTATGAGTATAGGATTTCTTTGTGGTATCAAAGGGAGAAAAACAAGAACAAGTACCTTAATAGCCTCTTGGAGGAAAAGAACCGTGATTAACATGCCAAAGAGTTCCCCTGCGAGCCTTGTAAATCTTGGTATGATATTGCAAGCATTGAAAATAGCAAGAAGGCACAGCATCAACGCGGTCCAGACACAAACCCTGTCAAACACATGAATTAGTAACATTTAAGCATCTGGTAATCCAGGAAGCTCTTGTTACATCCTTTTTTGGAGAAACAAAGGAAAAAATAGATTCCATACCATCCTGCCCAGGCGACAAACAGATTTGGCCCCATGTCTGGTCTATCCTTCACGAAACTGTACAAGTAGGTATACATGATAATCGTCGGCTCTGCAACTCCTAAGATCAAGAGAGGCTGTCCACCAAATATTGAGTGAATGATTCCACAGATAGCAGTAGAAGCAAGAGTTTCAACTGTGCTCATTGCTCCATCTGTTAAAAACAAAACAAAATATCAAAATACATCAACAATTTAATCCCAAGCGCAATACATGATTATTGCATATGTGAAATAGTTATCAAGCACGAAAAGATTTGCACAACGGACCTGTTTCTCTACTCAATTGTTCTCCGAAAGCAATCACAGGAAGAGCAGAAGCAAAGAAAATGTATGCTGTTGGAGCCAGTATCCTAAAAATTCATTTACACAAGAAAACCAATATTTTCATTAAAGGGTACATGTTCAGCTCAAACATATAAGATGGAAATATTGTAATTACCTGACGCCTGTACCACATGAGTCTAGCCAATCGCGTTTGTAGCATGTTATCCTTCCTTTAAAATCATCAATAACTCCCTTGAGGGGAGTTCTCGGTTTCTCCATAGGTGAAACTGCAATATAAGAAATTTAACAGGTTAAACTTATGGTAATTATAACCATGAAAGCTATTAAATCCCTATATTATTCATCAAACTTGGCAGCAAAAAGTGGATCATGCAAATGTAATGCCTACAGCTGATAAGTGGCTGCAGAAAAGCAGGAACAATACATACCTACCTAAGGAATAACAAATGAGAAATCTTTACACTCCACGCACCCAGAACAAATCATATATGGTATTTCCTCTAGTTCCTTATATGCCGGCATTTGTCCTTCGAAAAATATTTTCAAAATATTGCAAAAAGTTTTCCAAAAAAAAAACGTGCTTTTTCCACATAAAAAAAAAAACTTGTTTTCTAGCAATGTTTTTCCGAAGAAGTGTTCAAAAGGTTTTTTATTTTTGACTCCGCGAAAATAGTCAAATCTCTCTAACAAAAACACATATTTAACAAACACATTTTCCATTTGCACAATCTTCTTTGAAAACTTTTTTTAAAAGTTGTCCAAACGGCGAGAAATCCCCTTAAACTCTGGAGAACTACTTAATGAAAAAGACCAAATCACATGTTCACATTACACCCAACAAAAAAAAAAAAACGTCCTTTAGGTAGCCATTATTACAGCAATCCCAAGTTAATATATAATAATAAATAAATGCACGGATAATAATACTCCCTTCTGTCCAAAATAAGTAATTTTTCTTGGGTGTTTTTACGCATATTAAGAAATCCACCTTTTAGCATTAATTAGCAATGGAATTAATCATATTAACCTTTAATATCTCACATAAATACTCCTAACACATATTTCAACATTATTTACTCCATGGACAATGTAGAAAAAAATAATTAATTCATTCTTGAAATCTGAAAAAATCACTTATTTTGAACCACAAAAAAAGGCCAAAAAATCACTTATTTTGAACCGGAAGGAGTATATAATACAAAATTTGGGCAAAAGCTGTCCGGTTCACGCGAGAAGTTTTATTTTGTGTTGTACGAGGCTCTGTTTTGTCTCACAAAATTATAGTCCACACAACTAACATAAGTTGCATGAGACACAAAATAAAATTTTTCTTTCACGCGAACCCGTTAATTACGTGGTAGATCCACCCAAACATTGAGTAGAGGCGGCTGACCCTATAGAACAAAGGGCTCAACTGGACTCGTTATATTGAATAATGAACTCATAATTTGAAAAAAGTATGATGATTATACGAGTTAAGTGCTAAAAACATTGAATGCAACAAATTAAAATTATGAATGCGGCTTGATATAGAATACTGAGACACAAAAGGGTAATGAACACATTCTCTTAAAATGGAGAACAAAAATAGGGGAAGAAACTAAGAATAATACCAAATCAAAGGTAATGCAGGAGAGGGAAGAGAGGAGAAAAACAAAAGAAAATAGGAAACGGGGCACCAAAGTTGAGTACAGGAGGGAATGGTGTTTTGGTTTCTTTGTTGTATATTTTCTTCCCGGCGGCAAAAGATGCCGCCTAGAGAAGAAGATGGAAAGGGTCTAATAATAAATGGAGATAAGAGGAAGAAAATAAAGCAATTAAAACTCTCTGGCCTTTCCTTTCTCTCTCTCTGTATCCGTCACTTCTCTTCCTATTTTCTCTCTTTCTCTGCCTCCTATTCTTCCCTCTACCGTTAATGGCGGAGGAGAGAAAGGGAAGAGTTCTTTTTTTTGTGTGTGTTTTGTTTGAAACTGATACTGTTATATGCTCATGGCTGCGCGCGGTTCGTGTAATTAGTTCTCTATTCAGTCCAACTTTGGAATTTATGGACCTTTTCCTTTGTTTACTAGTATAAATTATTCTCCTCTTACTTCATCAATTTCCTTATTTTCTTTTTGGAAAATTGTGTAAATTGACTTCTCTATTATACAAAATATCTTAGTTTTATCCTATGTTATACGGTCATTCAAACCCGTAGATAATTACTCCTTCGGTTTATAATAAATATTCAATTTATTTTTAGCACACGCATTAAGAAAATATTAAATTTTATACGAAAATACCTACTATGACTAAATTACAACTTAACTTTAACGGGAGGCGCATAGCTAGAATGCGGAATATAAGTTCGGCTAAATCCAATAATTTTTGTTCAAATTCTATATTTATTTTAAAACATATATTGTATGTGTATAAATTATTAACTTAAAATATAGTAACTAAATAAACAAAAATTCCGTACCATGAAATTAAATCCTGACTGCGCCTCTATTTAGTAAAGACCATCATGAAATATGTGAATTCCACGTCTGGATAAACTTTGTAAAAAGATGTTTAGATTTATCCTTGGACTTTTGATTATAATTAATTATACATACTGTGTATGTTTGTATGATGACCCGATAAGTCATCTAGACTTTTAGAATCTAATTCTGTGCTTTGAAGCCTCAAATATCTCATTTTAGCCTTCTTCGATTTGCGGGTGCAATCTAGGTATAAAATATGGAAGATTGCTTTTCATATTACAAGCTTACTAATTATGCAATCATTAATTAGTAATCTTGTAACATGGAAAGTGATGATAGGCTATAATTACGTATTTTCGTCACTTATTACATTCTAATTTACTGCATTTTAAATGAGTTTGAGATTTAATTGCTAGTGTTTTGCTAATTGTGTATTTTATGCCTTGTAGGAGTGATTCTGAGCTATGTCGATATTATGGATTGAATTCAAGTGATTTGGAGCTTTGAAGTCTGAGTAAAAGCCTAAGAATCAAGTTGGGAATGAAGTTTAAAGGTTTTAAGAGTTTAAAGATTTGACCAAAGTTTGACTTTATTGCTAACTGGTCCGGATTTTGGTTTCGAATCTTGGTATATGTTAATTGCTATGTTTATGACTTGTCTGCATATTTTGGTAAAAAATGGAGTTGGTTTGACGTGATAGGATGTCTGGTTGTTAAAATAGATAATTTCATTTGATTTTTTGTCTGATTCGTTGTTTTAGGTGTTACTTTAGCGATTTGATCACGAGAGCAAGTTCATACGAGGTTTTTGGGCTTGTGTGCATATTTGGTTTGGATCCTCGAGGACTCAGGTGAGTTTCGGATAGGCTGTGGAGTGAATTTGGACTTAGAAAATAGCTGGTGCTCTACTATTTCTGGTGCATGCCTCATACCTCGCAATTGCGAGGTCTAGTTTCGCATTTGCGAGGTCTAACTTCGCATTTGCGATAAGACACTCAACATGTCAAGTTCACAGTTGCTAGCTACTCCCTCGCAATTGCAAAGAGTAGTTGGGCACCATGGGGTCATATTTGCGAAAAATTGGTTCACATTTGCGAAGTAATACTGGGGAGGGAATGGTTGGCAATTTCGAGCAAGGGGTCGCAATTGCAGAAGTCCCAAGTTCACAACTGCTAACCAAGCCATCGAATTTGGGATGGTAGCAGAGATGGGGGGTCCTTCGCAATTGCGAAGGATTTCTCGCATTTGCGGGATTCGCAAATGCAATTGCGACATCTGCAATTGGACTTAAGATGGAAAAACAGGATTTTAGTTCATTCTTTCAAATTTTCAAACCTAAAAACCTTGAAGACAATTTTTCCAAGAGCTCTTCTTTCTCAATTCATTGATAAGTGATTCTAATCTATTTTCTTTCAATTACCCATTACATTTCATAAGATTTCAACCTAAAATCTAGGATTTTCATGGTAGAAATTGGGAATTTGGGTAGAATTAGGAATTTTCGTAAAATTAGAATTTAGACCTCAAATCGAGGTCGTATTTCGAAACAAATTGCATAACCAGGCTCGTGAGTGAATGGATAATCAGGTTTTGGTCCGAATTTCGGGTTTGGACCAAGCGGGCCCGATGGTTGACTTTTGTTAACTTTTTTAATAATGACCTAAGTTGAACCTCTTTCATTCGTGGGTAATTCCCAAGGCTTATTTTGAATCGTTTGGTTGATAATTTACTATATTTGGTTGGTTTGGAGGCTTGTTCGAAAGACAAATCCTTGGTTGAGCTTTGAGTCAATTTTTGAGCGAGGTAACTATCGTGGTTAACCTTGACTTGAGGGATTAGGACTTGTTGCCTATTTGCTACATATTTAAATGTTTACAACGTATATGTGAGGGGACGAGTACTTATGCGTTGTTGTTAGGTTATAGCATACGGGTGGGACTTATTTCTTGTAATTTATTTCTTTCTTTGATCATCATATCCATGCTTAGACTAGTGTATTACTAAATTGATCGTTCTTTCGGTGTTTTATGGACTATTATTGATTATTAAGTATTGTTTCTGAAGTTGAAGTTGAAGTTGGTATTGTAGAACCATTATTGACGTAAGGTTTATTCTTGCTTATTCTATCTCCCAATTGTTATATGTTCACTGTTACATGGCAAGCGGGAGTGTTAAAGTACGAAGGGTGATGCCGTGCCAATTATTGATTAATACATAGTGAGGAAGAGAGTTAAAGAATGAAGGGTGATGTCGTGCCGTATTTATTGTTTCATGATAAAATTGAGAGTAAAAGCACGAAGGGTGATGTCATGACAATTTTAACGTTTTATGAAGAGAGTGAGAGTAAAAATACGAAGGTTGATGTCGTACCACTATTATTGTTTCATGGAGAGGTTGAGAGTAAAAGCACGAAAGGTGCTGCTGTGCACGTTTATTCATTATGGTTATTTGTTTCATTGGTTGAAGATTTATTAATTGTTTCATGTTGTCATTCCCTTTGTAGTTACTATATCTTGTACCCTTTTCGCATGTCCCCTCCTAAAAGTATTTTTTGTTGTGTTGTACGTATATTTTTGTCTGTACATGTTTAATTACATGGGTGCTCTATCATAACCTCGTCACTACCTTGCCGAGGTTAGGCTCGACACTTACGGATTACATTGGGTCAGTTATACTCATACTATACTCTACACTTTTGTGCAGATTTTATTATTGTTCCCAGCTGTGCGTGAGGTGCATCGGCTAGGATTAACATTTGGAGACTCAAGACAGATTTGTTGGCGTCCGCAGACCTTGAAGTCCCCTACCTCTTTCCCTATTTACCGTTCCTTTCATTCGAGACATCTGTACTTATTTCAAACCCTATTGTAGAAACTCTAGAAGCTCGTGTACTTGTGACTCCTGATCCGGGTTGTACTAGATGATTGAGTTATTATGCTATTTTGTACTCCATTTTAGCTTCATTTCTGTCTAATTGGTTAAATTATTCATAGTGTTTAAAATTAGTAAACAAATTACTGTAACGTTGGCTTGTCTAGCAAGTGTTATGTTAGGCGTCATCACGGTTTTAAAGGTGAGAATTCCAGGTCGTGATAATTTAATGGATTCATATACACATAAATTTAGAAATATAATTTAGAAAAGAATTATACCTTAGTTTTTTAGTTGGTTCTTGGTTGCTTAGTTTTTTAGTTGGTTCTTGGTTGCTTTAAATTGTAAACTAAGAAATAAAGTAACACTAATAACTACAATTATACTTGCTAAAGTTATTAACTTTTTTTTCTTTTCTAAGAAAGCTGCATTTTATTGAAAACAGTAAAGAGAATTACAATAAGTATTATTTCAAACAGAAACTAATTTGGGAGATGTAGTTCCAATCAAGTCTCTACTATAATGAAATAAAGCTGGTAAAGGAGGAGTATTCCAGTAGGAAAGTTCTTAAGTCTTTGCCGATTGTTGATCTTGATGTCTCAATTGTTACTAGTGAACCAGTAACCTTGTTTGCAATGCTAATTCTCCAGCATTAATAAAGTTGCATCTAAAGGAATAACTTTATGTTGTTTTTCCTATTTTAAAAATAATAGATATGAAACTATCATGCATTGAAAAAGGATTAATCAGCAACTCTGATGAATATTCTCAACTATTATGGCTAGAAGAGAAGTAAAAGGACATAGAAGACATAATAAACATGGTGTTTGCCTTAAAAATGGCAATTATAATTATATTTGATTTTGTGGTTCTAAGAATACGTGATTTATTTTAATACTAGTTGTTAGGCAATAGATGCTAAGTGTGTGCTAGGAAAGTAAAGCAAGAGTGAGAGGCACTGTTGTTATTCAAGCCGAACGGCTGCGAATCGGGGTCTGGACTGGCCTAAGCTAGGCCTCGAGGTTGAGATAATGAGCTTGACTAGTACGAAGGACTAACAGTTCCAAGGGCCTCAATGATGGCTCTTTATGATCAATGATGAATAATAAATGAGGAAACAATCAACGAAACACAATAAATCAAAGGAAAGACAATGGAGAATGTTTAAATTAGATAGCAGAGAATGTTCTTGTTCTTGTATTGAATATCATGTGTCTTACAAAATGATAAGAGTCCCATTTATATAAGAGGGAGAATCCTGACATAGTACATGTACATTTATTACAAAGATATGCGGCTGGTACAACCATTTAATGTCACGGTACGAACTTGTACTATTCTTGTAGACCTGGGCAGCTCTAACCATGTGCCTTGGGAATTTCCCGCTTGTCCATCATAGCCACCGATTTGCACTGCCCCGAGGTCGGGCATAGGGAACCCTCAGGGTCGAACCTCGAGTTGTGCCTCAAACCTTCTGGAGACGGACTATGGAGTGTCATAATGACCATAAAATCGGACTCTCGAATTTTTGCCGTATACACATGGAATTTTATTTTATACATCATACGATTAACACTAGTTGAATGAGATCTTTTTTTTTTTGTTTCATAGATTCGTGGAACCAAAATAACTCAAAGGTGTACAAATTTGGGACTATCAATTTGAAAACAAAAAGAAATTTCATAAAACTAATGTCAATAAAACACAAAATAAAGTTTTTCAAGAAACATTCCTACCTGAGTACTCATTTCTTGAGACAATAAGAAAACAACACAAAAAGAAAAAACATGAACAGAGTTTACTGAACTTGTTGGTTGTATTGATTCTTCTATTTTGTTCTATTAATCATATGGATGGATTAGCCCTCCTTGGTTTGGATTATCTAAGATTATGCAACAAGAAAGGGAAAAGAGGAATTTGCACAACATTTTTCCCCTTATATAAATAGTCACTACAATTTTTTATATTATTAATTGCAAAAAGGTATTTATTCAGTCAAAGTGTTGAACAAAATTGGTTTAAAAATATCCACACCGTTTTCTTAAAAAAGCTGCACTCCATTAAGAAGTCTACATCTTATAATCTTACACTATATGCAACTTTTCAATCTTTTCAATTTTTAACGGGAGACTTTGTTCGGACATTCAATATAAATCTATAGGAGTTATATGCATGTTTTACAAACATTTTCCTTTCAATCCCGAATGAAGTGTCCATGACATATTTTTCACTTTTTTTCAAAAAAAAATTCATTTTTTTTTTTCGAAATAGTTTTTGACCATAAAAATTTCTAATTTTCACTTGAAAATAAATTTTAGAATTTTTTGAAATTTGAAAACTTTAAAATGTTATTTTTCTCAAAAATTTCACTGATTATTCACAAAAATTCAAAAACAACCCAAAAATATATTTATGTTCAAACATAACTTTATTTTTTAAATATTATTTTTACTTGAAAAGAATTTTTTTATTTTTATTTTACAATTGTAATGTCCAAACGCCCACATCATGTTAGGTACGTAGAAAACAACGTTGAGGATAAAAGTTAATTTCCATAATGACAGGATACTTTTCAGTTAATGTGCATCCTTTGAATAAATGTTGTCAGTTGTAAACCAATGAATATACTATCTTGTGTTCTGGAATTTCGTGTGTCAGATACGTTTGAATCAGTCTTCGTGATAAAGTATTCCCTCTGTTCACTTTTACTCCCTTCGGTCACTTCACGTTAAGAAATACTTCCTCCTCCGTTCAAAATAAGTGATTTTTCTCGATATTTTTACACATATTAAAAAATTTACCTTTTAATATTAATTAGCAATAAAATTGATCATATTAATTTTTACTATCTCACATAAATACTCCTAACATATATTCCAACATTATTTACTCCAAGAACAATGTAGAAAAAAATAATTAATTCATTCTTGAAATCTGAAAAAATCACTTATTTTGGACCATAAGAAAAAAACCAAAAAATTACTTATTTTGGACCGGAGGGAGTAAGTAATAAGTACTCCCTCCCCCTCCGTTTCAGTTCACGTAAACCTTTTTTTTTTGTCCGTTTCAAAAAGAATGAACCCTTTCTAAATTTAATATACAATTTAGCTTAAACTTACAACTCTACCCTCAATGAGAAGCTTTTATAACCACACAAATACTTTGGGCCCTATTTGGACTTATTTAGGACCACAAATCCAAAAGTCTTCATTTTTTTCTTAAACTCCGTGCCCAATCAAACAGATTCACATAAATTGAAATGGAGGGTAAAATGCATAATTTATCATATTATTCATATTAATTGATGCATATTTTATTAAATTTGAGAAAATAATTTGAAATGGTAATAATATATACTATGGGTAAAACAGAAAAAAAATTGTTGTCTTCTCTTGGTATGTGTAAAGTACCAAGTAAAAGTGAACATAAATTTTCAATATACATGTCAAGTAAAAGTGACCGGAGGGAGTACTAAACATATATACTAAAAATAAATTTTCATTTTTACTTGTCACTTTACACGTATTAAGAGAAGGCAAACTTTTTTTTTCTGGTATATCTACAGTATTTATTACTTATTTTAAATTATTTTCTCAATTTTAATAAAATATGAATCAAATAATAGGTATAGCGATAAATTATTTATTTTATTTATTACTATTTCTTAAAGGCCAAATAAAAATAAAGGAACGGATTAATTGGGTCCAGTAGACGCACCATCGGAAATCAAAGAAGGGGCTATGACCTCGTACAGATATGTCAGACGCTACTAATAAGGGAGAGCCTAGATATTAGCTAACATTATTGAATCGAGGGGCACTATGATTCAGCTACTGACTACAACTAATTACGGAGAGTTCACCTCCGCCTATTTAGGGTCATATTCATTGAAGTCAACCTAGGCAATAGACCTAACAACATGACCAAAATAGGAGTCCGGAACTTAATTAATGTTTTTTTATATAAAACACATTTTTGATGTTAAAAAAAAAGTTACATTAATACATATTTCACAGTTTTATACTGTGAATTGGGTTAACGAATTTTTTGCCGTTAAATCAATTCGCAGTATAAAACTGCGAACTACATTTAAATTTTTTTTTTGCAATTCGCAGTATAAAACTGCGAATTGTGTGAGACGGGGCCAGGTAATTTTTGAACTACCATTTCGCAGTTCTATACTACGAATTTAGTTAAATCGCAGTATAAAACTGAGAAATAGGTTGATTTTAGGCCCCACCACAATAATTCAAACACATAAAACGCAGTATAATACTGCGAATTTCTTTGAAAAATTATACACCCCAAGGTCGGACTTGTCTTATTTATAGGCGCTTCAATTTTATAAAAATTCATTCAACATTTAAACTTCAAACATACGTTTATTCTCTCTTCTCCTTATCAATCAATTTTTTACAATGTCTGAAGTGCCAAAAATAAGGGTTTCACTGTATTGGGGGGGGGGGGGAGGTGAGGTTGTGGTGGAGAATAACTCTGTGAGGTATAGCTCACCTCCACAGTGTCATGTTAAATTGCCGCTTAATATGGAGTACGATACATTGGTATCGTTGTTACGTAAAAAAATGAGTGAGCCGAGGTGTTCGGTTAGCCTTAAAGTAACCAGTAGATTTTCTTATTCAGTGACTCCGCAGGAGTTTGCTTATTATTCTGAGTTTAACATCGAGGATGATGAAACTCTTAGAGATTTTTAGCGGATTCCGGACGAATATAGGGAATTGATTGTGATAAAATTATTGAAAATGTATGTGAAGGTGGAGGACCTTCGTAGTAATGAGGGCGTGCGTACTGGCGATAACCCCCGGTCATCGGGTGGTTATTCTAGAGCAGCATTTGCCGGAGAGATTGGAGATGGAAGAGCTTGCCTTGATTTAAACTTGTCACCACAGGCGAATGAGCAGGCAGAAAATAATGTTTCTACTTCATATAATCAACAAGACGACTGGTAAACTTAATTTTGACTACGTTTTAGCAATTTTTTTTTCTTCATATTTTAATTGGATTTGTATTAACACTCATATTTTTTATAGGGGGTACCGTCCGAATTTGAATTTTACAAGTTATGACCCCGCCCCTAGTTGGAATCTGCGTAGGTCTGGAGTATTGAACCACGGTAGTCCATCTGGGAGTTATCACCAACCTGAAAATATCCATCATGAAACGTCAAGACAATATGATTTGTAAGTAAAGTGATAGAGCGATATGTAAAGTATTTTTCCTGAGTATTGGGTAACTTATGTTTTTGTTCGTTTTATGCAGTGAAAACGAGCTTGTTGAAGCTCCTGGCCTCACACAGTTGCCCATAGACGATATTTTTACTCGTGATTTGGCAGATGCGCAGAGTCGGGAGGATGATAGTGATTATGACAACAATGCGGATGAGTCTGGGGATGAGACACCCTTCCATGAGGAGGGTGATGATGAGGAGGAGGAAGTGAATGTAGAACCTGAGGTGACTAGGGAGCATCTTCCTCCACCTCCCGTTAGACCAAGAGTGTATGAGTCCCACGTGCCATTTCATGAGCGAAATATTCCCTACCTTGATAATTTGCCAAGCATGCCTAACGTTGATGCCCTCACAAGGAATGATGATGAATTACGGTCGGTGATGTGGGATGAATCTAGACCAGCTGTTCTTACAAAGGGCATGTATTTCCCCGACAAAGCTCGCCTAGTTAGAGCTGTAAAAATCTACAATATAAAGGAGTATCGTGAGATGACGGTAAGTGAGTCAACTACAGATAAATACAAGGTTGTATGCCGTAGGTGGTTTATGGGTTGTCACTGGATGCTGCGTGCCACAAAGAAAAAATCAGGTTTGTGGAAAGTGGGTAAATTTATAAGAAATGTCTTCACAAAACATTTATGTCCCAAGGTGTTACTGCGGAGAAAAATACACTTTATTCAAATGGTATCGCCGCTACTGGGCATGTACGAACAAGCTCGAGAAGTTTCCCGACAAGCCTACATGTGACTTTGAGGTTTGGATGGACGAACCATGTAAGTAAGAGCACTACAAAGAAAGAATTTATGAGCTTCATTGTTTATGTCATAGCCAAGCGGAGCGCGAGCGCAAAACCAATGAAGAATTTGAGGCGTTGAAGGCCAAACTCAACGAGGCAGAAGAAGAGAAAAAAGGGCTGGAAGAGCAACTCGAGTGGTTGGAGCGAATTGTAGGACACGGTCGTGATTAATAAGTAGCTTATTTTAAATAAGCGTAGTACTGTATTTT
>MU680878.1:0-21455 GCA_026770625.1 Nicotiana glauca | reverse complement strand
ATAATGCCAAAAGAAAAAAAAATGTTGTGCTTTAAACAAATGATGTTTACACTTTGAACAGTGATGTTTATAACCTAATATACCTGGTCCTTGATGATAAGTGATAAAAAGGAAAAATATTTTTAACATTATGTTGATGTTGAGTTGAGTTGAAACCGGGCCTGAGCTTATGAAAAGCACAGAGTTTGTCATCATCAAAAAGGGAGAATTTGTTGGCCCAAGTAAAGGTTAGTTTTGAAGGCTGACAAAGGAACTCAGGATGAACCAGGTCCATCACTTAGGTGCACAAAAACGGGTAGATTTGAGTATGTGGATTGCACATAAAGGAGACAAGCTTAACTTAGTGTATTTAATATCTCTTGATCGAAAAGGTTGCATAATTGATAAGGAGAAGGATTCCTTAATCAAAGAGAACACTATCCAAGATAGGAAAGGAGTTAGAAGTTGAAATCAACTAGAACTCTTCCACCAAGGAAGAGTTGCATCAGAACTTTAGTTATTTCTTCATCTACTAACTCTATAAATTGCAGGATGTTCTCACATTATAGGTGTTGCACAAAAATGTAGAAGTTAATCGTGAATTGAGAGCAAAATAGCAAGGCTTTTTGCAAGCAGTTCGTGTGTGATTCAAGTGTGCAAACCAGAAGTTACATGAACCAGATTGAAGAACCAGCTCCATAAAGAGTTTTATGTGTCTTTCTTTATTTCTAGTTCAATTGTAGTAGGTGTTTTACATTATACCTTTCAGCTTATTTAGAAGCAAGTGTATTAGGTACTTAGAGTTTTCAAGTTAGAGTTAACTTGAAGTTGTCGCAACAGTTGAGGTTGTGTGCCACAACGGGATTAGAGTTAATCCTTAGGTTTACAAAAGAGTTTTTGTCAATGCAGTTTTTGGCTCAGTGATTTTAGTGGAAGTTTGGAAAAATCCTATTGAGTAGTAGGTCGTGGTTTTTTCACCTTTTGAGCCAGTTGTTTTCCACGTAAAATCTATGTGTTCTTTATTTTATATACTTTTAATTCCGCAAATAGTAGTAGTAAGTACACCTAGAAGAACCAGGTCCTTCCAGAAGCAGTTTAAGCAAAAATTGGGTACCACACAAATCATCTTCCCCCCTCTCTTGTGTGGTATTGACGTTTAGAACATCAGCAACAAGGACGAACTCCTCCACACCACACACGCATAACTACTCCACCACGCTTACGATAAAATTCGTTGGTCAGATCGGCTAATCGTAGCGCTGGACAATAAATTGCCAAACAACCAAATGAGTAAGATAACTTGAAGCAATTCATTACTCAATAGATTGGTGAAGTCTTGCGTGCCTTCACAAGTGGGCTGCCAAGTGTAGTTTAGGCTCCACCACCAATGAACACGACTGTGGAAAACCCTTATTCATGGCTTGAAAACTCTGAAAGTGAAAAACTACCAAATAATTCTGGAGTCGGAGGGTCGGGCATATCAAATAACTCTAATTTGTAAAATCTAATATTAACCTTGTAGAAACAGCTCAAGGAATAAAATGAGCGGATAAAGCAGATACCAGGAGTACCACATCTGATTAAAGGACTAGATATTGACAAGTATTCACAATAACATGGAAGCCAAGTGCACCACTGTTACCAATACCAAAACAAATTAAGATGCCTGATATTCCTAAGTATGATAAGACTACTGACCCGCGAAATCATGTTACTGCATTTACTATAGTAGTCAAGGGCATAGATTTAACCAAGCAAGTCATCTAATCAGTATCGATGAACAAATTTAGTGAAACCCTTACGAAAGGGGAATTGACATGGTATTGTCTCTTACCAGAAAATTTAATTGACTCTTTTGCAAAAACTTGCAGATTCATTCATAAAATACATTTGGGGGCTTAAAAAGTAGATAAAAGAATGGAAGATATCATCAAGGTAAAGCAAGAGAGTACGAAATTTATAGCGTGGTTTATAGAAAAGCGAATCGATTTGATCCCAAAATGATAAACAAATTAATTAAAATGCAAGACTTAGCGTTGAAATCGAGATAAAATAACAGATAGCTTGGTTCCGGGAGCAAGACTTCGTAGACAACAATAAGAATAATGATAGATAGAAAAGAAAGTACTATTTAGCTTGGATTAATATGTAGCATAAATTTGTCAGAAATTTCGTGTCTTACAATGGCTATTGAAATCACTATTTATAGCTATACCTGGGGAACAATGTCCTAGGATCAAGCTCCTCTTTAATGACAATAATAGGGGCCATCAATGACAATAATGAGGGCCGAGGTCTTTGGAAACAACCTCTTTACCTTTATAGGCAGGGGTAAGGTATGCGTACACACTACCCTCCCAGGTCCCTCTCGTGGAATTCCATTAGGTTGTTGTTGTTGTTGTTATTGTAAAGGGGACCATTGATGAATATATAACTGCAGGCTATGAATGCCAAAATTCTCTCTAACGGATTGTGTATTTAATACGGAAAAATATTCTTCATTGAATGTCGTCCGGTAGCAAATAGTCGTTTACCCTCGTTAACAATATTCCCTTCGAGGTCTACCCGATGCTAATCGAAGTTGTTGTCCTCGATCTTGATTTCCACTCACTTCATCTTCTATCTGTTTCCGGTTCCATGTGTCATTCTATCATTCGAATATTTAATGTGAATCGGTATTTCCCTATACAATCTTGTCAGTGGCTTAGTTTGATTTAGTTGGTTATCAGTTTCTGATATTATAATATAATGTTAATTTTTCCCCCATTGCAACTAATCAAACCTAACAGAGGTTTTAGTAAACAATATTTTGTTGGTAGTTGACTGCTCTCAAAGGAATTCCGATTGCACCTAATATTTCTAAGGTAGTATTCAAGACTTGCATTGGAGCTGAAAAATCTTTTAGACAATAAACCTTTTCCGTTATTTCTTTTAGAGAAAAACATCCAAAACTATTAAACTATTGTATATTAATGTGTGATATTAATAGAGAAAAATGCTTCTGTTTTCGTATTATTTAGGCCGATGCTTTACACTGCACATACGAAGGTTCATATCTGATGAGAGGGTATTATATATAACTTGCAAATCCATACATTTGATATTTTGCTCGGTGATCCTACTTTAGAAACACCGCCCTGTTGACATTTGGATTATTTGCTTCAAAGGCAGTGGCGGATTTATAAGGTAGTTTATGGAGCACATGAACACATGATCTTTATGTCAAATTAGTATTTTATGTATGTATTTTTTAGAATAAGTCTAATATTATTTGTTGGGCACTCATGTTCCACAAAGGTTGAATGATAAACTTGGTTGAATACTAAATTATTTACCCAAAAATAAGGATCAATTCTCATTTAATACTTTTTTTTCTCCTTTTTAGTGATGCACCCATATTTTAAAAATTCTTGATTTGCCGTGCTTCTAAGGACCCTTGGCCAAGAAAGTTGACTTGGCACCTCTCTTTGGCGTAGAAAGGCACTTATCTTTTTCCTCAATTTTTTGCCTTTTTTCTCTTGTTTTTCTATTAACTATATATTTTCTTCTTTCCAAGAGGAAAAGTGAAATGGTTGTTGTTAAAGTTGTAATTGATGTAATTAATTATAGTACTCATAATGCTAATTATACTACAATAATGGTCAATAAGCGTTACAATCTATTGGTGTCAATGGTTCGGTTCGGCCGGTTATTTTATAAAATTTATACCATACCAATTTTTCAGTTATTATATTATATATAACCAAAATTAGACTTTTTGAAACCGTTCAAATAATATCGGTTTCTCTTCAATATCGGTTTGGTTCGGTTAATTTTCGGTATTTTTTTAAATGTCGTGTAAAATTCATCAATAGAAGTAGAATACAATAACATACATTATTTTATGGACATAGACAACTCTCTAGATATTTTTACTGTTTAAAGGGTGATAAATTAAAAAAAAATAAAAGATGGCTAGAGTATAGATCAGTGTTGTCAAATGCACACTTAAGCGTTGAATCGAGGTTCAAAACATGTTGAGCGCTTTGCCTCGCTTTGTGGGCGCTTTAGTATCGCATCAAGGCTTTAAAGTATACTATTCCTTGCCAATAAATGTAATCATGAAAAGGTGACATTAAACAATTGATATTTTACTTTATAGTAATTTTTTTCCAATTTCTTTGTCCATAAATTTGTTATTCATGCTTATAATTATTAATCTTGGACTACATATACATATTTTTACTTTTTCTCCAATTGCGTCTTTTTTTATTAAAGCTCATTCTTTATTTGTAAAAATTGCACGGAGCGCCCTATTTGGTCGCGTGCATTTAACCTATACCTTTTTTTTTAACGTTTTAACTTATACCCACTTTTTAAACAATTTCAGCCACTTTTCTCCTCCTCTTTCTCCTTCTCAAACTTCCCCACTGTTCTGTGAAATCTCTATAAATTTCATCACAAATTTTGCCACTTAAAAGAAAGGAGAAGTTTGGGGTACACTTAATTTTTATGTTTACCACATCAAGCTAACTATATTTGCCTTCTAGTCCCATACCACAGTCGAAGGTTGGCGTGCTTGTTGACTAAACAGTTTTACAAGTCATTTTTAGTTAATGAATGTACAGAACAACGTTGTCTACACTTCTGTCTCTTTGTTCCCGTTGTTTATTTAAATTTGTATTGGGAAAAATTGAGTTTACATAGTGAAGTGATTAAAAGATTACGTGTCATGACATATAGGCAGGTCAAAGAATGTTGATTAGTAAAGAGACACGAGTTGCAGCATATACGAATAGAGGCACATGAAGAGGCACGAGTGATTATTCAAAAGACTCAACGCTCGTACCTATTTAAATTCCAGAAATCAAGGATAATGAATCTGACAGCACAAGAGAGTACAGATACAGTATTTAATAAGCATTAAATATTAAAAATGTTAGAGAATCTGTATTGAATCACAAAGATTATGTAATGTAGCATTTAATATCTTTAATTGTCTATAATGGCCTTATCTGGCAAAGGCAAACATATATCTGAAAGATAGCTATAAAAGTAAGAGAATGGGTCATTTGTAAGGACACGAAATATCAATTAAATACACTGATTTACTTTGTTTTCTGCTATCTATTATTGTCAAAGTCTATTTCTTTTATTCATTTTCGATTATCAGTAACCCGAGTTCTTCTAAAAATAAAGCTTTGACCGAAATTCTATTTTTTGGTTAAACAAATTGGTTCCGTTACCGGGAATCTGATAATCTATTTTTTCTTAATCTAACCTTTTTTGTTGCATCAACAACCATGTCAAACGTCAATGACAACACCCAAGTAAACCAAGGAAACCCTCAACTCTAGGGTACTTTACATGATAATGCACTTCCATCTCCACAAAGCTCCCCTCAGAGGTCTCGAGAAGTCATTCCTGATGGATCTCATTCAAATGCAAATGCTCAATTTGAAAATGAAGAAGTTGTCAATGAAGCTTTAAAAAAGCTAATCGCTGAACATGTCAATAAAGCTTTTGAGGCCTTTGCCAACCAGTTACCTGTTGCACCTTCAACACCGATTTCAAATACCAACACTTTGGAAAACCCTCGTTCTAAGCTTGCTAATTCAGGCAGTGGTGGAATTCCCAGTGAATCACAGGATGGAGAACCAGGTAACTTAGTCAATTCTGATTTACAAAATTTAGTATTAACATTGCAGAAACAGCTTAAGGAGCAAAGTGACCACATAGACCAAATACCTGGAGTACCACATGTTATCAAAGGGATAGATATGGACAAATATTCACAACAACCTTGGAAGCCAAGTGTTGCTCCCCTCCCTATTCTAAAGAAATTCAAAATGCCCGATATTCCAAAATACAATGGAACAACTGATCTACGAGACCACGTGACTGCATTCAAAACTGGCGTAAAAGACAACGACTTGACCAAGCAAGAAATCGAATCAGTATTGGTCAAAAATTTTGGTAAAACACTCACTAAGGGGGCATTAACATGGTATTCTCTTTTACACCAAAATTCCTTAAATTCTTTTGCTGAGCTTGCAGTTTTATTTATAAAAGCACATTCGGGAGCTCAAAAGTCGAAAAAAGAATGGAGGATATTTTCAAAATCAAGCAAGGGGACTCGGAGTCGCTTAGAGAGTTCCTGGATAGGTTCCAGCGTGAAAGAATGACATTACCACGAGTACCAGACAATTGGGCAGCTATAGCCTTCACCAGTAATTTGAATGAAAAAAGCTCAGAAGCCACGAGGCGACTCAAAAAAAATCTTCGTGAATTCCCAGCAACAACATGGAATAATGTATACAACAGGTATAGTACGAAGCTAAGAATAGAAGAAGATATTATCTCATGGTCTCAAAAAAAGGAAAAGACAAGTTCGAGACGGGCTGAAACAGAAAAAGGTACGGTAAAAATAGATACGAACCATACATGGGTCCAGCAGGAAAAGATTCACGGTCAAAGCATGATCACTCAAGGTACGGTCATAGATCTAGAAATAGAGAATCAGGCTCGTCATCGAGGTTTGGGAATGATCGTAATGCACGAGAGTCATGGGATGATGATAGGAACATGAAGGCACGATTTGGAGGTTATAATTTTAATATAAGCACTTTCGAGCTCGTAGCCGATTTAAGAGGCATGGGCGATAAGGTGCGGTGGCCAAAAGAAATGAGATCAAATCCAAACAGGCACAATCCTGAGCACTGGTGCAAATTTCACAATGATCATTGTCACAAAACGACAGATTGTAGGTTGATGCAAGGTGAAGTTGATCATCTGTTAAAACAAGGATATCTACTGAGTTATTCATCGAGAAAGGTAAGCAAACATATATGAAGAATAGGTAGGAGCCCCCTAAACCACCTTCTCCCAAAAGAACCGTCAATGTTATCAGCGGGGGTGAAGAAATCAATGGTGTGATGTATACAGCAGCCAATAAAGTTTCCAAAGTCACAATTACCCACGGGAAGTGGATGCGGCATGTTCTAGAGGAAGAGAATATCACGTTTAATGATACAGATGCGGATGGCGTATTAACTCCACATAACGACGCACTGGTAATAATTTTACTTATACATGACACTAATGTGAAACGAGTTTTGATTGATCCAGGCAGCTCCATGAACATTATTCTACTAAGAGTACTACATGAGATGCAAGCTGAGGATAAATTAGTACCAAAAGCACATACTATGTCTGGACTTGACAATTCCAGCGTTGTTACGAAAGGGGAGGTAATACTTACTATACATTCGCAGAAGAAGTTGTCAAAGATACGAAGTTTCAAGTAGTGGAGATGGAAATGGCTTACAACATAATTCTCGAGAGGCCATGGATCCACGAGATGGATGTAGTTCCATCAACCTTACATCAAGTCATTAAATTTCCATCACCATAGGGAATATGTCAAATCCGCGAAGACCATCAGACATCCAGAAACATCAACTCCGTAGCAGATTCAAGTACAAGAAATGAAGAAAAATAGAAATTACAGAATTCAGTTGAGGATACCACAATGCAAACCTCAACTGAACAAGGGAAAACAGATGTGGATTCAAGGCCCGATTCCATTCAAGAACCATAAGAAAATGAAAATATCAAAACAATGATCGAAGAGCTGGAGGCTATAGTGTTATTTATATATTGGACTAAGAGGAAAGTCTATATAGGGGCCAATCTCAGCCTAGACATGGAACGTAAGTTGATTGAATTTTTAAAAGCTAACGCAGATTATTTTGCTAGGTCCCATTGTGATATGACAGGGATACCACCGGAGGTAGTGACTCACAAATTAAATGAAGACCAGTCTTATACACCAATTAAACAAAAGAAGAGAAAGCAAGGATCTTTCAAAAATTAGGTGATTCAAGATGAGGTCCAAAATTATTAAAGATTGGGTCTATCCGCGAGGTAAAGTATCCTAATTGGTTAGCCAACACTGTTGTGGTACCGAAAAAGAACGGTAAATGGCGAGTTTGTGTAGATTACATAGATCTTAACAAAGCTTGTCCTAAATATTCTTTTCCATTACCACATATATATCAACTAACTGATGCTACTGCAGCACACGAGTTGTTAAGTTTTTTAGATGCATACTCGGGATACAACCAAATCAAAATGGATCCTGCAGATGAAGAAAAACTTCGTTTATAACAGACAGGGGGACTTATTGTTATAAAGTAATGCCTATTGGTCCCAAAAATGCTGGTGCAACATATCAAAGACTAGTGACCAAAATATTTCAAGAACAATTGGGAAAAACTATGGAGGTTTATATAGACGATATGCTCGTTAAAACTCAGCATTCAGGAGATCATTTATCACACTTGTCTGATACGTTTTAGATTTTGCGAAAATTTAATATGAAATTAAATCCTGATAAATGTGCATTCGGTATTGCATCAGGTAAGTTTTTAGGTTTTCTTGTCTCCAACCGTGGTATTGAAGTGAATCCCGCACAGATCAAGGCCGTTGAAGAAATTCCTAATATGCTTACAAGTAAAAAGGAAGTTCAGAGATTGACAGGAAGAATTGCAGCCTTGGGGAGATTAATTTCTAAATTATCAGAAAAGTGTTTTAAGTTCTTTTCAGCTCTTAAAAAATATTAAAGCATACTTATCAAGTCCGCCATTGTTCGCAAAGCCAAAGGCTGGGGAAAGATTGCTCATCTACCTTGCTGTCTCAGAAATAGCGGTAAGTGTTGTTCTAGTCTGTGAAGATCAAGGTAAATAATCTCAGATATATTATGTCAGTAAATCTTTATTAGATGCGGAGACGCAGTATCCTCAATTAGAAAAACTTGCACTTGCATTAATCATGGCATCTAGAAAACTAAGACCTTATTTTCAATTTCACCCTATCGTTGTAGTAACTGCTTATCCATTACGCAATATATTACATAAGCATGAATTATCAGGAAGGTTAGCCAAGTGGGCTATAGAATTAAGTGAATATGACATCACGTACCAACCTAGAACCACGATTAAGTCTTAAGTGTTAGCAGATTTCGTGGCTGATTTTAGCCAAGGAATGCAATTAGAAGCAGAAAAAGAATTGCAGGTTTTCAACGGATCTAATCCAGGAATTTGGACTTTATTCACTGATGGTTCATCTAATGTGAAGGGTGCAGGCTTAGGAATTATTTTGATACCACATACGGGTGAAACCATTCGACAAGCCATTAAATGTCATTCTTTAACTAACAATGAAGCAGAGTATGAAGCTGTGATTGCAGGTTTAGAACTGGCACGTAAACTCGGCATTAATCAGATTATAATCATAAGCGATTCGCAGCTTATGGTTACCCAAATGCTATGGACTTATACAGCTAGGGAAGCATGAATGCCACAATATTTAGAGAAGGTACGGTATCTGATCAGGCAATTCCAAACCTGGAAAGTTACGCAAATACCAAGAGATGAAAATGTTGAGGCGGATGCCCTAGCTAATCTCGAATCTGCTGCAAATGTGGCAAGCAATGAAAATGCTTCAGTAATTCATTTGTTTCACTCGATACTCGATCCAGATAAAAATGAGGTAAATTTTAATAACTTAACCCGGGATTGGAGGAACGAGATTATTGATTTTTGCAGTATGGTATCGTCCTTGAAGACAAGAGAAAAGATCACGCGCATCAAAAAAAGGTTGCTCGATATTGTTTAAAGCAAGGAAATCTTTATCGAAAAATGTTCGGTGGTCCCTTAGCAAGATGCCTCGGACCTTCTCAGACAGAATATATAATGAGAGAAATACACAAGGGCCATTGTGGGAATCACGCAGGAGGAAGATCATTGGTAAGAACCATAATTAGGGCAGGTTATTATTGTCCCAAAATGGAAGAAGAAGAAAAGGAAAATTCGTGGCTAAATGTGATAAATTCCAAAGGTACGGTAATAACATGCATAGACCCGCGGAGTTGTTACATCCGGTCATTGCACCGTGGCCATTTATGAAATGGGGGATGGATATCGTGGGTCCGCTACCACAAGCAAAAGGACAGGTAAAATTCTTGCTTGTACTCACTGACTATTTTACTAAATGGGTGGAGGAAGGAGCATTCAAACAGGTGCGAGAAAAAGAAGTTAGAGATTTTATTTGGCGGAATATCATATGTCGATTCGGTGTGCCGAAAGAAATCGTGTGATAATGGCCATCAATTTATAGGCGCACAAATCACAGAATTTTTTCAAAGTTGGCAGATATTACATCCACACCTTATCATCCGGTGGGTAATGGACAAGCGGAGTCAACAAACAAAGTCACTATCAATAATTTAAAGAAACGTTTAGAGGAATCCAAAGGTAATTGGCCAGAATTGTTACCTGGTATTTTATGGGCATACCGCACAATAACAAAAATAAGTACAGGAGAAACACCATTTTCATTGGTTTACGGAGCTGAAGCTTTGATTCTGGTTGAGATAGGAGAGCCAAGTACAAGGTTTACACAAGCGTCAGAAGAGTCCAATGATAGAGAAATGCGGATAAATCTTGATCTACTTGAAGGAAGAAGAGAAGTTGCATTAATAATAATGACAGCACAAAATCAGGTCATAGAACGATACTACAATCGAAAAGCACGCCTAAGATTCTTTAAGATTGGGGACTTCGTGCTCAAAAACATTTTTCAATCTGCAAAGGCAGCCAATGCGGGAAAATTAAGTCCAACCTGGGAAGGACCCTACAGGATTCATGATATCACAGGGAAAGGAGCATACGAACTGAAAACGATGGATGGCAAAATACTACCTTCACATTGAAATGATATTCATTTGAAGAGATATTATTTCTAAGGAATATCCACGGTCAGGTATCTATGTTTTAACATTTTATTTTTGAATTGTTAAAATTTTACTAATGATTTTAGATGAAAGGAAAAAAGTTAGCCCGTACTAAATGATGAGTCACGACCTGCAAGGCACGTGGAATAAATTAAACTTCCCAGTCTAGGATTACAATTATTCTGATAGAAATTCAAACGGGTTAAGCAGTCTTTATCTATAATCACACCTCTGAGTCCCGTATTTTTTTCCTTTTCAAGGAAAGGACCAAATGAGAGGAACAATCAAGTGCTCGAGGTTTCATACTTCAATGCTCAAACACTTGGGGGACTATATAATATACACAGGCATGTGTATAAAGAAGGCAAAGAAGACTATGAAAAAATCAAAGATCAAGCCTGAAAATTTCACTCATTGAATGAGTCAAGTACAGAGCAAAGTCACGAGATAAGACCAAAGAAAAACCTTACCATAGTTAGGGTAAAGGCAATGTACTGAAACAGGTTATAAATAAAAACCTTGTGTTTATTTTTTATAGGCGTTTTAAATCTATTATAAGAAAAACAGTTACGAGAAAGTTATAAATGTAATTCAAATACATGTAAAGTGATTATTCAAAACTAGACAAAGTTCAAATGAAAACTTGTCAAAGTTATTTCAAGAAACATGTGTATTCTTATTTCTTGTATCGTATAATAACACCGCTATGAAGTTGAGACGTCTTCTTCATTAAGTGTCGAATATAAAAGGGCCCTTTTTTTTTATAAAATTCATGATTAATTTAAGTATTCATGAAGTTAACAAAAGCCTTTTTGAAGAATAAAAATGCAAGTTGTTCAATAAGTCCTTAAAAACAAAGGTAAGAATAAACAAAATAGAAGTTCAAATAGTAATAGAAACTTCTTAATATTAAAAAGTCTAGGCAAAGTATAAACTTAGCCATAAACCGAAAATTATTTATACAAATTGCCCCATAAAAGGTCTGGGGACTTAAGTTTCTAAAACAAACCCTCAAATGAGACCAAGGGTTATAACCACATTTCATAAAATAATAAAAAACAACACAAAAAGAGTTCAAACAATATAAACTTTTCACTGATTTGATGAAGGGACTGAAACAGGGACATCAGCAGCAGCGGGCTCAACTTGGCTTGAAGGAGTAGGGATACCCGTATCAACTTTAACATTTTCAGAAGCTTCAACCACGGGAGAAGAAAAATATTATTTTTGCTGAGTCTTCTCAATAGTTTCATTGATCTTGGCTAACTCAGATTCCAAGTTAAAATTCTCTTGGCTAGCTTCAACAAGGGTATCGCAGCGAGAATTCAAAAGCGCCCAACTCACTTCAATGGCAGATTTATCTTCAAGGATTTCATAATCTCTTTCCGAGTCAGCAATTTCATTTCTTAATTTTTCATTTTCAGCTAAGGCAGATTCATAAGAAGCTTGAAGAGAAGCATGGAAAATTTCTAAATAACAAACCTTATCAGAAGATACCCGGAGGTCTTCTTGAGTTTGAGTCAAATTCTGCATGAGTTCACCAGCATATGCTTCTTTTTCAGCCAAGAGAGTCCTAAACTCTTTAATTTCTTCACTTGCCTTGGACAATTGCTCGAAAAAAAAGGTTTCCAAACGAACCTTCTCCTTATCTGCTTGCTTTGAAGAAGCTTTTTCAACTGTCAATTCTGAAGTCAAAGCCCGCACCTGCTGCTCTAAGGTACTTTTCCTTTCTTCCAATATTTCCACGTCAATCTGAAGACCTTCACATTGTTCCCTCCAATTATCTGCCTCCATTTGGTAATCACGCATTAACTACTCTGAGAGGGTAACTCTTTTCATCATCCCGTACCAATTAGATTGGCCTAAAAAGAAAGGAAAGGGAAAAAATGAGAACCCTGAAGATAGAAAAATGACGAAGTAAAAGTTTAAAAAGGGAATACCTTTAAAGAAGCATGCACTATGTCATTCATCAAGGTCAAAGCACTATGGCTATCCAGCTTAGCTCTCTCAACAGGAATAATTAAAGGCTTTAGCCACACGTCAGCTTGACCCGATTTCCTTAAAAGGTTACCCTCAGTGGGAACTTCAATAGTGACTTGCCTAATAGCAGCGGTCCTACTCGAGGAACCAACCTTAGTATGATGAACAGGTGGAGGAGGAATTGTCGAAGGAGGAACAGTAAAAGCAGTGAAAACAGCCTGGGGAGGAACAGAAACAGCCACGATCAGCAAAGAAGGAGTTACGGGAATGGAAGAAGAAAAAGAAGCCAAGGGTGCTTCATCAGAAACCGGACTTAAATTTTCATTATCAAACCCGCGGTTAAAAGCTTCTTAACAGAATCATGAGCAGTAGCGGGAACATCGTCCTCAGGGATCACCACCGGGGCTTCAACAGACCTGGTAAGAGGAATGGAATGAGAAGATGCTTCATCATCAGATATGATTCGCCTACGAGCTCGTGGCCTTTTTACCAAGGAACCCCCATCTTCCTCTTCTTCAGAGTCTTGGTCACTAGCAATCTTCCTTTTCGATGAAGAACCCAAGATTATTTCTTAGGCCTTTTCCAAAGAGATACGGGAAACTGCGACCGCCTCAGCAGTAATCCCTCGAACTGCAAATCCTGATAGAAATGAGGGATAAAATAAGTTCAAAGCAATATATAAAGTAAAATAAAATATATATAAAAACTCTTATAATGAGTTTTCACTTTCTAGCCAAATCGCTAAGAAAGATTTTTCCAAGATCCACCCTCAATTGGCGCAATCCTCAACAGCTTTCCTACCCAGCCATGGAAATTGGGGATGTCGTCAATAAATCCCATGGTTGCTGGCAAAGAAAAGGAAAATTAGAATAATAATCATCAAAACAGAAGAAAAAAGGTACGAGAAAGTTAGAAGACTCACATGCAAAATTTCACTTTTCAGGGAAGGGAATGTTTTCTTCACCCACTAAACCAACAGTGGGGGCAGCAACAAACCAGGAATACCAGCCACGGTATCTGTCATCTTCGGGGCTAACAAGAACTCTTTTGCTTCTTGCTACTAGTGTAAAAACACCATTGCGAAAAAGTCTTGGAGGATAATGATGAATTAGATGGGAGAAAGTAAAAGGCACACCGGCCATAGTGGTCAAATGCCTCAAACAGGAAACAACCCTCCATACTATAGGGCCAATCTGACCCAAACATACGTCGAAAAAATGACATAATTCTAAGATGATAGGGTCAATAGTAGGTTTAAATCCTAAGGTAAAAGGATATGTATAAACAAAGGAAAATCCCTCCACTAGAGGTTCATGAAGAGGTTTAGAGGATTATTTACCTCTAGAAGAAGATCTATGTGAAAGAGAACCTCTGGTTCTAGAAGAGGGGCCAGAACTGGATGAAGGAAGAGAAGAACCACGTACGGATGAAGACCCTAAATTACGTAGTCTACCTCCTCCTCTTCTACTCCTACCAGGGGCAATAGGAAAGTTATCCACTATGGGGACTCCCCTGGGGTTAGGGTTTGGTGAAGCCATGACAGTACGAGGAAGGTGAAGAATAAGAATTGAATATTCTAAAAGATTTACTAGGAAGATAGAAACAAGAATTGAATACTCTGCAAGATTTATGTGAGAAAGACAAAGGCAAAAAACTATATTTATACTAGGAAGCAACCGTCAAAGGAAAAGGTACAATGATGGAAAAGTCATAATGAGAAATGTCGCTTCGTGATTAGCGAAGCCGTAAAAATCCTTAAAAAGCACTACAAAGTTGCAGACCCACTAAAAGGATGCCACGTGTAACGAGCATTAAATGGAAGTGACAATTGAAGCGTCGATTCTATCATAGTACGAATGGCGGTAAAATTCCCGCTTTAAATAAATTTCACTTTTCAAATATTCAATTGATGAATAAATGGCAAGTGGGGGGACTATCTGTATTGGAAAAAATTGAGTTTATGTAGTGAAGTGATTGAAATATTACGTGTCATGACACGTAGGCAGGTCAAAGAATGTTGATTAGTAAAGAGACACGAGTAGCAGCAGATACGAGCAGAGGCACATGAATAGGCACGAGCGGTTATTCAAAAGACTCAACTCGTGTACCTATTTAAATCCCAGAAATCAAGGATAATGAATCTGACAGCACAAGGGAGTCCATATACAATATTTAATAAGCATTAAATACTAAAAACATTAGAGAATCTGTATTGAATCACAATGATTAAGTAACGTAGCATTTAATATCTTTAATTGTCTATAATGGCCTTATTATGACAAAGGCAAAACGTATATCTGGAAGATAGCTATAAAAGGAAGAGAATGGGTCATTTGTAAGGACACGAAATATCAATTGAATACAATGATTTACTTTATTTTCTGCTATCTATTGTTGTCAACGTCTATTTCTTTTATTCATTTTCGATTATCAGTAACCCGAGTTCTTACAAAAATAAAGCTTTGACCGAAATTTTATTTTTTGGTTAAACAAAAGTCAGCAAGCTTACTGAAGTAGCATTTAGGAACAACGTTTCAAGCTATCATGTCGCTGAACCAGTCCAATGTGAAATCCTTGAAGTAGATTTCTTAGAAATTTGACAAAATACCAAATTTTGGAAACTTTTTAGTTCAGCTCTAGAGCTGAAGTTCGCCAGTTACAAACAAAAACTTCAGCTCTAGAGCTGAAGTTCGCCAATTCCAAAATAAAAATTTCACCTCTAAAGCTGAAGTTTGCTAGTTACAAAAATAAAAAACTTCAGCTCTAGAGCTGAAGTTCGCCAGTTACAAAATAAAAACTTCAGCTCTAGAGCTGAAGTTAGCCAGTTACAAAAAAAAACTTCAGCTTTAGATCTGAAGTTCGCCAGTTACAAAACAATAACTTCAGCTCTAGAGCTGAAGTTCGCCAGTTACAAAAACAACACTTGCTACTTCAGTCCCGTCTACTAGAATGCTGAAGTTTTGCGTGATTGCCTTTGCTACTTCAGCCCCGTATGCTGAAGTTACGCGAAAGTGGATACGCTTGCAATTTTTTTTGCAAAGCGGGCACAAGTTAAAACGTGACCCGAAAAGAGGGTATAGATGCAAATGCCCCGCTTTATTTGCGCTTTTAGCCCCAACGGACCTTAGAGCTTTTTTGCGCTTTTCGCCTTTGATAATATTGGTATACATCTATCAACTATTCTACAACAACATAAAAGAAACCAAGCAAAAGAAAAAAAATATAAATCACACGAGTGAAAGGAAACATATTCAATGCATTGTAGTTTGCTACTCATAATCACTAGACTACTTTGCGTCTTGCTAATAAAGATACTTGAAATAATTTAGTTTAAGTAGAAATAGCATAATAGAATCTAGGAATTAGTATTTTGAGCTTAATTACTTGTTGGCATGTAATCGTTTTCATAACTTCAAGGCCCAAAGAAAAATTGAATGCATTATTATTTTTAAACTTACTAGATAAATATATTTTTCACATGTAAAATTTATTCGGTACGGTTCGGTATTTTTTTGATTTATTTTTATAAAATAAAAAACCTACTCTAATTGTCGGTGCGATTATAGATTTATATAAAACCCTACGATATCTTAAAAAAAAACCTAAAAATCGATTCGGTACGGTACAGTTCGACCGATTTATCGGTTTTTAAATATACATTGACACCCCTAATTCTTATTACCCAACTTAAATTATCAATTGTATCGGTTACTTTTTTTGTTTTTGTTAAATACTAAGTCATATCTTCTCCATCACATAACTCTCTTCTCTTCATCTATAATTATTCCTTTTCATTGTTTATTTTTTATTTGAAGCTCTCTCTATAGAAAGATTTTATTTTCCTCCCAAAGATTCTTTCATCTTAAATCTTTTGGCTGTTAGTTAAGGAATGGGGATGAGAAGAACATATGTCACTACAAGTGATAGTATTTGGGGTGTCAAATACAAGGTCAAATACAAGCTTGATAAAGACGCTATCATCAACGATATATGCATATTTTATTACTTCTAATCTGCTACAGGCTTGTGATTGTAGTGAATTCATATCTAATAGTTTTGTCTTTTCATTGGTGTAAAAATATTCTTTTTTTAATATTAGGAATGATATATATATATATATGGTAGGAGGAATTAATCAACAGAGTATTAATTTTTTGAAATTTTTTATACGTTTGGTAAGAGGGAGATTGTTGATTAGGTTATTTAAGGAGGGGTAATGATTTCTGATTTTATAGAGGAACTGAAGAGTGCGAAATATTAGAAAAAAATGAAACAAGAAGATAACAGAAAGAAAAAAAATGTGTATTCTGGTTACAACGGTTTATATTTTATATTTTGTTAAAGATTTAAATGTATAACTTTTACTTTTACATCAGATTAGTTTTATGAAGAGATGTGAGAGAGAGAGGGGATGAGACGGAAATATAATTAAGATTATATAAAAATCGAAAAAGGTTCAAATAACCCCCTGAATTTTACGATAAGGTTTATATATAATCCTCCTTAAAAGTTTGGCCCATATCCAACCTTGCCGTTACACTATTGGCCCGGATACCCCCTCCCTGGACTTTAAACGAAGCCAAATACCCCACTGGACTTTACGATAAGGTCTATATATAACCCTCGTTTTTGAACAAAATATTTTTTTTTTAAATATATTTGTAAAAATTGAAAATATTTTATTGAAAATAATTTCTTCAGTTCTTAAAAAACAAAAATATTTTCTTAAAAAATGATTTTTTTCTGTTTTTTACAAAAAAAAAAAAGTTTTTACAAATTTATTTTTCCAGTTTTTACAAAAAAAAATCTTTAGAAAAACAAAAAAATGAAAAAAAAAATATTTTTCAAAAGCAAAAATAATTTGTTGAAAATATTTTATTCAGTTTTTAAAAAATGAAAATATTTTGTTGAAAACTGAAAATGTTCTAATTCCTCTGTTTTTATATATTTTTTTCAGTGTTTACAAAATAAAAATTTGCAATTTTTTTAAAATTTCACAAAAAGAAATTTCTTTTTCTTTTGGAAATGTTCTAATTTCTTTTTGTAAAACTTTAAAAAAATTGCAAAAATTATTTTTTTAACAAAATATTTTTTTTGTAAAAAATAAAAAAAAATGTAAAAACAGAGGAATTAGAACATTTTCAAATTTTTAAAAAATATTTTTATTTTTTAAAAACTGAATAAAATATTTTCTATAAATTATTTTCGCTTTTGAAAAATATTTTTTTTCTTCATTCTTTAGTTTTTTTAAAGATTTTTTTTGTAAAAACTAGAAAAACAAATTTGTAACAACGGTTTTTTTTTGTTGTATAAATAGGAAAAAAAATCGTTTTTTAACAAAATATTTTTATTTTTTAAGAACTAAAGAAATTTTTTTCAACAAATAATTTTCAGTTTTTACAAAAAAAAAAATATTTTGTTAAAAAAATAAGGGTTATATATAGACCTTATCGTAAAGTCCAGGGAGGTATCCGGGCCAATAGTGTAACGGCAAGGTTGGATATGGGCCAAACTTTTAATGAGGGTTATATATAGACCTTATCGTAAAGTTTAGGGGGGTATTTAGACCTTTTCCGTATAAAAATTAATTTTTGACTTTTTTTTTATGTAGTAAAAAACATAATATACAAAAAAATTAATTAATAGAGAACTTAACATAATTAGTAAGGGCAGAAAGGAGAACTGACTTAGGTTATTTATGGAAGGATATCGATTTTTTATTGCATTGGAGGAATTGAATTGTATAAGTATGAGAAAAAAGGAAGAAGTAACAAAAAAGGTAACCACGGTGAAAAAATGAATAGAAGTTGAGGAAATGTGGGAACAAAAAATAATGTTGGAATGAATTAAAATAAATAGTATAAGGAAAAGAGGTACGATAAAATTATCAACATGAAAAACGATAGAAAAAAAAAAGATTAAAAACCAAAGGATAGATTGTCAACAAGAAAAATGACAAAAAAGGGAAAACGAGAATTCAAAAATGTCATCGGATGAAAAAAAATTCAAAATGTTATGTTAATGAGAAGTATTAAATGATAAACTTTTTTTTTTTTGTATTTCGAGAATTAGAACTATTTTTTTCTTTTAAAAAAGGTAAAGAAAAGTAAAATTAAATAATACTTGGATATTGATTTACTAAATTCTTAATTATGAAAATAAAAGTATTTAACTTAAACGTATCTACTAGAAATTTTAAGAAAATAATTGAGATGGAGGTACAAAATTAAGTATCTAGTACTGGCAACTCTTTTAATATTTCGGTATTAAAAAAATTATCATGCCTACTTAATTTAAGTAGGCCAAATACATACACAGCCCATTAAACTTGGCCCAATATTTTATTTTGGCACTCTAACTAACTCTTGTTCCATTTTGGCCTTCCAACTCCATTTTCTTTATTCCACTTTAACACAAAAGCTCACTAGATTTAGTGTGTGATTTGCCTCCCCCTTTATGCGCGTGAGGGACCATTTTTCAACCAAATTTCCAAGGCCAAATACATACACAGCCCATTAAACTTGGCCTAATTTTTTATTTTGGCACTTTAACTCAGCCTTATTCCATTTTGACCCTCCAACCCCATTTCTTTTGTTCCACTTTGACACAAAAGCTGACTATTTTTCATACTTCTAACGTGGAGGCGGATGCAGAATAAATCATATGGATTCGATTTTAATGTTTTTAATATTAAACCCATTATATTTTTAAAGTTATTGGTTTATATCTATTTTTTTACAATTTTAATAAATTTTTACTCTGCTTCAAAATTTATCGGTTCAGTTGAAACCGTAGTTATTACTGAAAATATATATATAAAAATAATTTTTCCACGGGAGGGGCAGAAAAAACGAAAAAATTATAATTTAAAATTACAAAAAAAAAATGCGGGTGATGGGGGTAGCAACTGGGTATTTGTCCACGCTGTATTTTTGCCTGGGATAAAAGTTTTTGTGTCAAAGTGGAACAAAAGAACCCATTATATTTTTAAATATTATGAGTTCATATCTATTTTTTTTTACATTTTTAATGAATTTTTACTCCGCATCGAAAGTTATGAGTTCAGTTGAACCCGTAGTTATTACTCAAAATATATTTTAAAATAATATTTTTCCCCTGGATGTGGGCAGAAAAAAGGAAAAAATACAATAATTTGAAATTACCAAAAAAAAAAGTTTAAAAAAAAATTTGCGGGGGGAGGGGGACAATGGGATGGGGGTAGGGGTAGCAGCTGGGTATTTACACGCTCTACATTTTTACGTGGGGGAAAAAATTTTGTGTTAAAGTGGAACAAAAAAAATGGAGTTAAAGGGCTAAAATGGAACAAGAGTTAGTTAGAGTGCCAAAATGACATACTGGGCCAAGTTTAATGAGCTGTGTATGTGTTTGGCCATTTAAGTAAATAAAGAGGAAGAGTGAACAAGTATAAAGACACTAGATGCACCGGCCCAACATAGTAAATATTTGGTGAAAATAGCATGTGTTAGCTACTTTTCGAACTGATAATCAGAAAATAGCATGCGTTTGCAAATTTATTGAAAAATATTCATCATTTTAGCTGAAACACGAAAAGTTCGAGCATAATATGCTAGATTATGAAACTCTCACGTATAAACTTCCAGCATATTATATTGGAACCCAGCATATTATGTTGGAATCTCATATGTAAAAAATTTAAAATGCAACATATTATGCTGTAATTTCTCCGGATTTTAAAAGGGTGTTTTCGTTTAAATTTTATCTTTACATGAAAAAATAATTACATTTTGATTACTTTTGAAATTGTGGCTATTTTATTGTCAATTGTAAATTAGGCTACTTCTATTTTTTTTTTTTCCCAAATACTTGTGCCATAAATTTAAAATATTTCTTACTTGAAAGCAAGTTCACGCCTTGGAATTTCCAACTTATCCAGCTTCTTAAAAGTGAACTTGCAATGTTCACATAACAATTAATATTTTATTTTATTTTATTTTGTAATATATTTTATTCTCAATCGCTTGATTTATAGTCAAAATATGCAAAAATATTTATAGCATATTTTAAACTACAAGTTTCAAAACATCTGAATATCAAATCAACAAGTTCTTTTTAACAGCATTTTAGAGTTGCATTAAATTTTTCAATACATGTATTGGAACTTCTTTTACAACAACATTATATTGTTATATAAAACTTCGTAATACATGTACTGCGACTAATAAATACAAGATTAATATTTTTTACAATACTCAAGTGTGACAACTCTCCGTTTGTAGTTTTCTACTAAATTTGTTTTCAGTTAAACCATTTTTCTCCTTACTCTTGGTTACATCATAACAAATATGTTGACTACATACCTTTGAACAAGACAAATCCCTTCATGATACAACAAAATAGAGGTGGCAAATGAGCGGGTTGGGCTGAATTTGGGCGAATCAAGATGGGTTAGGTCAATAAATGGGTCATGACCCAACCCAGTCCAAAGTGTATTTGGGTTAAGATGGACTGGGTCAAGATGGGTGAAACAATGGGTCATAACCCAACCCGCCCAATTTGACCCATAATTTAGAACCATGCTCATCTTGCATAAAAAAAATCTTTTGCCTTAAAATATATAAGTTGACAAATATTTTATGGGTGGGGATGGGGTTGGTGTGGGGTTGGGTGTTGGTGGATGGTCCAGAAAAATGAAAAAATATAAAACAGAAAAATAAAATTATAAAAAAAAAATAAAAACAAA
>MU680872.1:23352-40990 GCA_026770625.1 Nicotiana glauca | reverse complement strand
GCTCTTACTGCAATTAGCATGCCTTTGTGCTGATTAATATAGTCTGGCATGCCTGTGCTTGTTTCCTGCATGTTTTTCCTTATTCCCCCTCACCCCTGTACCCTAATCTAATGCTGTTAAGACCCTTACCCCTTTGTTTGAAACATGCCTGGTTATTCTGAAGTACTTCTCTTTGATGTTCAGTGTTCTTGCTTGTGAGTTATTTGTTCCCTTTCCCCCTGCCCATGTTTGTGTTCTCTGAGTATTGTGTGACTCTTTGCTTTTAAAACTGGTCCCATATTAACTGTTTTCGAACTCAATTAACTACTTTTCTCTCAAAACTGTCCTTCATGTAAAACCTTTTCCAACTCAACTCCTTCAAATTCCATCACAATTACACTACTCTTAGAATTTAGGTTCTGCCCCCTTAGTGCAAGCATTGCTTTGGGTACCTTGAGTACCCACTAAACTTTGATGCATAAGGCTAGCAATTCCACACTTGAACTTGTCAATGATGATTTGTCTTGGGTGTCTGGTATTGGCCAGGGTCCCAAGGGACCCCTAGGGAACTTTGCTGCACCCAAACTCTTGGTAAAGGCTGTGAAATTCGAAAGGAGTGAGGTTGGAGATTTGGGCCTAGCTGAAGGCTCCCTATAGAATAACTTCTTGTTTTACTCTTCACTATAGTAATTTAATTATTTGATCTGTAATAACTTGTGAAGAACAATGGGGTTTTATAGTGAAATTAAGGAGGGTTATGCATGTTTATTTAAGGGTACGGGTAGAGAACATGTCTATAGGATTTTACTTACCTATTCATGCAATAGAAATCATGTATAAGGCATGCATTCTACATATAGAAATCCTGCTCCTAGGTTCCTTTGATTTCAGTCTGTTATTTTTCATAACCATAATCAGTTAATAATTAAAAGTTCTACTACTGCATTTAGATATCATGTCTTAGGACTATTACGTCCATTAGATATCATGCAATTAGGAGTCCACTTGCAATGTTTTGTCCATCTCATTAGTTATTCAATCACGTCAGGCTAGTTAACGGGTTTTCTCTAAAACTAAAAAAATGATGTGCATGTCCGCTTTCTGTTATAACGCCTAGGCAAGCCTTAGGCCAGATAAAATTAATTAATCGTCTTAAGTCTAAGCCATTCGACCTCTTTAAGTTGCCCAAACTTGTTTGCCTCCTTGAAGTCCGTTTGGTTTTACTACTAAATTCCTGTCTTACTTTTTCATCTATATGTTTTCAACCAAGTTACTTTTCTAGTCCAAGACTGGACTACTATTTTTCCTAAAAACTTATTACGACCTCTGTAATTTTCAAAGGCTATATTTTTTACACTAATATATTCAGTATTCTCTCTTTCTTTTGCAATCCGGAATAACTTTTACGTCCTGCTATATGTTATTTTTAAATCTGAAGCTAAACTACTATTTTTTTTTTAAAAGAGCAGAGTACTGTGCTTTTAAACGTCTTCTCTGAATGTGTTTAATACTAATGTATTTACTCCTCTTTCTCTGGTGCTGTATATTTTCTACCCTACCTGTCGAAAATTGTTCTCATGTTCGTTGGGTACTGCATATGTATATTGTCTTAATTGTGTTTGAAAAAAAACTATTTTCTTCTATTCCTAAATGATACGTATTTTACCGCTTCACCTTCAGTTTTTCCAATTCTCCTTCCAAATTCTACCCAAACTTTCAGCTTCTATGCTAATCTATTTTCGAATATTCTAGATTTTAAACTCTCACTCCCTTAGACCTTAAATGTGATTGAGGCGTGCTAATTGTATGTCTATTCGTGGAGGGGTATTTGATCCTTTTACATGTACGTGATCCTTTATATGAAGTCCTACTTGCTTTTGTATGTCGCTTAGTATTTTTGCCTTTAAACCTAAGGGTTCAACCTAGTCCTCACCTTATAGGAATAGTGGTCCTAAAACACCCTCTAGGACCTATAGGATGGGATGGGTAATAGAACGCAATAAGCACTCGTGACCAATCCACACGTTTAAATACCTTAACGGGGTGGGAATGGTAGAATATGGATATGATGACCGGTGCGCTAATATCTCGTGCGACCCCTCTTTTGAGGAGTGATTGCTGGGTATTGCATTGATGTGATCCATATTGTATTTAAACCTAGGACCCCTTTTCTTTTTCTTTATTTGTGTATAATGTTTTTCTTAAAATTATGTTTCCTTCCAACTAATCCTTCTTTTTTTTATCATTTATGTCATTTTTTTTTCTAAAACTTTCAAACTTATCTGTAATTGCTATGTGCAAACCTTACATGTCCCCTTTCTTTTAAAGTCACAATTAAAGTATGGCCGGGAACCACACTAGTAGATCTTGAGGGGTGTCTAACACCTTCCCCTCGAGATAATCTCAAGCCCTTACCCGAACTCTGGTTTTCTTTCAAAATTTTCTTCTTTTCTTTTAAAGTGTCCTAATGTACTATAATCATTAGGTGGCGACTCTCCAAAATCCATAACCCGATTCCTCAAAAGGGAATAAGAGTTGTTTTATCCATAATGTCGTAAACTCGATTTCTTTCTATTTCAAAGAAGGGGGGAAACGGGGGCGTCGACAATAATGACATCGAATTCTATCATTTCTAGTTCGTTCAGATTGGCCAAGGTATGGTGATCTTGAATCATCATATCACAACCTCGATACACTTGTCTAACTACCACGGACTCACCCACCGGCATGGACATTTCAAACTGTTGTCGCAGCAATTCAGGTACTTTACCAAATTTACTAGAAACAAATGGGTAACATATGATAGGGTGGAACCTAGATCTATCAAAGCATACATACTAATAGAAAGCATGGATATTATACTTTTGACCACTTCTGGTTAAGACTCTAAATTCTGACGATCTACCAATGTATAAATGTGATTCTGTTGTTGCCCACCCGGGATAGACATGGACATTCCACCTCCACCTCTACCTCCCCCAATCAGTGGCTTCATTCCTTACTTACGTGGATGTGTTGTCAATGAAGAAGATGTCGTTGATCCCGTTAGTGGTAACATATCGCCCATATTTCTTTCGCTGGGCAAAATCGCACTCACAAATCTAAACCCTGTCGGCAATGCCCAAAATGATTCCTACCATATCAGCCACAATGTAGAATCGGGGCCTCATTTTACTTGGGTATCCACTATATTGTGAGCCATGTCCTCGTGGATTCTGATTCTGACAAGAATAGGTGATCCAACCACAACACTAATCCTGAAACTGTAACATTGCACTTGCTGCCAGTTGAGAGGGATGCTAGGGAAGCGGGGGTCTAAACTCACCACGTGGATCTTCCCTATCACTTGCAGATCGGGTTCTCTTGTGTTGGCCCCAATCATGCTCTCGAGTAGCTCGTTGTTGCCTTTTTGATCCTCTAAGATCTGCGTGTAGGCTTGTATTCGAGCAATGTCCATGATCGGACTTAGAAAAGTAGTGGTGAATTTATTGTACCACTCATCTCTGCTACAATTAAAGAAGTATACTTGGACAAGGAGTTAAATTGCATGTTGTACTCTAATAACTAGGGATTCTAGTTCATTTTACACTTCTTTTAACTTGAGTTTTGATTAGAAATATATACAAATAGTCCCAAAGGCTTACATGTTGTACTTGTTTACAGCGTTTGGTCGAAAAAAGTGACAAGTAGTCAAAACCAGCTCAAAAAGGAGTGGAACCTGCACAAGTACCAAGAACAAGTCAAGGCACTGCTGCAATATAAAATCCACTACAGTCGTAGATGATCCACTGCACCCGCAGTCCATTTAGTGGTCCGCAATGGAAAAGATCAGAGAGATGCAAATTTGGAAGCTCAAGCACTGCGGTCGCAGTCCATTTTGTGTGGACCATAGTAGCCTCACCGCGGCCGCAATCCATTTTGTGTGGTCCGCGGAGAGGAGATTCAGAGATTTGGGAGTTTGGAAAATTGGAAGCCACTGCAGCCGCAGTTCATTTTGTGCGGACCACAGTGAAGCCACCACGGCCACAGTGCATTTTATATGGTCTGCGGTGGCTAGATTTAGAGCCTGAGAAATGAAGTTAAAAAGCCTCATCGCGGCGGTGGTGCATTTTTTGCGGTCCGCGGTACCTCGGTCAGGGCTATTTTTGTCCAGAAATTTTGGCCTTGTATAAATAGTTCTTTTTCAGATTTTTAGGGTATCTAATTTTTAGCTGAGCACGTGAAGGCCGTTTTGGACCTATTTTGAGTAATTTTGTGGCTAGTTCAACATTGAATCTTTAATTCTTTGCTTGTAAACACACTATATAGGTTATTCTTCATCTAATTGTCTATTTTCTTTCATTATTATGAGTAGCTAGACCCATTAGATAGGGTTGTGGCTCAACCCTAGTGTGGGTATTTCATGGGTCATGTATTTTAAGGCTTAGATATTTATGGGTGGTTGATATTTGGACTTATTTTGGTTTTTCATGTTGAATTAGTGGTTCAAACACTAATTTGCGCCTATGTGACTTGGGCTCTTCTTGAGAAAGAGAGCTTGAGTCTAGGAAATTAGTCCAACAAGGAATTGGGGCGTACTCATGAGATTGATTGCCCCAATTAAAGGGTTAAACCTAGAGATAGTAATACCCGACTTGAGCCTACATTGCTTGCATAATTTCAACACCCAATTGGTCTTGAGAAAATCAATTAGGGCAAAGTCACTCAAGCTACCGAGAGGTATAGAGTGAGTAGTGTCGTGCATTGGTTATATCGCGATCCCAAACATAACAACTTTGCCTTAGACTTTAGAACTCGTCAAGTATTCACCTAGGGGAAAGTCACTCCCTAGTGCCTCGTTTCCTATTTAGAAAACCTTCCAAGCATTATTTCTTGGTTTAATTCAGCATCTCATTAGTATAAACTTAGAAGTAACAAACAAACAATTATGATTGGAAGCGTAATTAAGAGCACTACGCATTGCTAATTTAGATAGGAATCCAATTCCCAAATCTAGCTCCATGTGGATTCGATCTCGAACTTCTCGGGTAAAAGCTGCATCGACCACTCTCGCCACTCCGTAGTGATGTAGGGTTGGGCACCGATCACTTTTTGGCACCATTACCGAGGAGCTAACAGTTTTGGCTATCTATGTAAATAGTTTTGTGTATTGTTTTTCTTTCCTTCTGTGATACTAACTTGTGTATGATGCCAATTAAGGTACAATATGGCGGCAAACAACAACAATGACCCTCTTGGAAACGTGGTTCCGGGGGAGGAGGATAATGATAACGGAGATGATGAGGTGCCTCTAGTGCCTCAAGGACAAAGGAGAGGCCGCCAGGCCAATGCTAATGATAATGTTCCAGACCCTCCCCCGCCACCTCCAAGAGTGGCTCCTCGGGTGCTTCCAACCAAGGATATGCGAGTGCAATTGTCCCACTCCAAATCCGGGCGGGCAATTTTCAAATTACAAATGTGATGCTGACGTTGTTAGAGCAACGAGGGTATTTCACAGGTGCTCCCCATCAAAATGCTTACAAGCACCTTAAGGGTTTCGTAGATACCTGTTGGGGGAGCAAGCAAACAAACATGTCAGAGGATGCACTTCGGTTGAGACAATTCCCTTTTTCACTGAGAGGGACGGCTTTGTACTGGCTTGGATGGCTTCCTAACCATTCCATCACTACTTGGGATGAGTTGGCGGATAAATTCATTGTGAAGTTTTTCTCACCGGGGCACATGGAAACTCTGAGGGATGAAATCTTAGCTTTCAAACAGGAGCCCAACGAACCACTGCATGATATATGAGAGCGATACCGGACTATGGTGAAGGAATTCCCAAACAACGATATGACTGAGGCAATGATACAACGGACATTCTACCGAGGCATTAACACCACAAATCAGTGCTTAGTGAACCAACTAGTTGGAGGCAACTTCATGAACACACCTTATGATCAAGCCTGTGAGATATTGGATGAGATGGCGGACACTTCTTCCGTTTGTCAAAGTAGGGCAAATGTGCCACAGGGTGACCCCACGGTCATTCACTTGAACAAAGAGCTTCATGATCATGGATAGGCAATAGCAGAACTTACTACAACAATGAACCAGCTAGCAAAGGCACAATTACAGCAGGTTCAAACTCCTCAATAAGTAAATGCTATGAAGGGTGTCAACATGTTAGTGAACAAAAGAAGACAAAGAGGGCAACAAAACCAAGGAAGTTTGGATCAATATGACCAAGACAGTGGTGGGTTCCAAGATGATGGGTATGATGAGCAGAATGAAGAAGTGCAATACGTGAAGAACTATCAAGGCCAAAGGGGCAATTCTTCTAACCAACAGCAACAATGGAGATCCCAAGAAAATTGGGGAAATCAACAACAACAAGGGAACAATAATTGGGGGAACAACAACCAAAATCCAAATTGGGCAACCAGAACAATAATCAAAACAATCAAGGCTATTGGAATACCAACTACAACAACAACTAGGGTGGAAAAACCAATCAAGGTGATTGGAACAATAGCAATTAGGGAAATCAGAGGCAAGGCTTTCAAAGACCCCCGATGTATCAAAAACCAAACAATCCACCCCCATTTCCATCCCAAGGTCCTAGTTCATCCAACAATGACATGGGGAGAATTGAGATGATGTTTGAACAGATGATGAAAAGGAATGTTGATCCGATGCTTAGTTGGCATCCCACAATACCTCAATCAGGAACTTGGAGGTTCAACTAGACCAAATCTCACAATCCTTGAATACTCACCCTAAGGGGGTTATACCTAGTGATACGGTAGTCAACCCGAAGGGTGGGAACAATAAAGGGCATTCAATGGCGGTAACTACAAGAAGTGGATGAGGCGGTGATATTAATGCCTCCAAACAAAAAGAAATTTTGAGTGATGAAGTTGAGTTGCAAGAGGATGAGATCCCTTTGGTGGTTGAGAATGTGATTGATGAGAACGCGAATGAAGAAGTGAGGATTGATATCAAAGATACCGAGGTAGAAAATTAAAATGACATGAGCCCGTCTAGGGAACACATAATAGACATGCCGAAAATAGTTGTGCCTAAAGCCAAGGCTCCTTTTCCAAGGCCACCTCCACCTCGGTATCTTTGACTGGTATTGTCCCGTATGACCGGTATTGTCATGTATGATCTCTCTTCTAACCAAAGGAATAGGCTTAAATAGGATAGTTTGGACTTCTATTGGGATGAGTTGTACTTGTTCAAGATCTGCACTGACGGTGTGACCCGGAGGTATGTCCCGGAGGAGGAGCAATTGAGTATCTTAGAGGCTTGTCATTACTCTCCCTATGGCGGTCATCATGGTGGGGCAAGAATAGCTTCAATGGTTCTTAGTTATGGGTTTTACTGGCCAACTTTTACAAGGATGCAAGTGAACTTGTGAAGAGATGCGACGAATGTCAAAGAGCGGGTGGTATTTCGAAGAAGGATGAGATTCCTCTCAATACTATTCTCGAAGTTGATATTTTTGACGTGTAGGGAATTGATTTTATGGGCCCGTTTGTTAGTTCATGTGGCAACACATACATTCTAGTGGCAGTTGACATGTTTCAAAGTGGGTTGAGGCCGTGGCTTTACCCAATAATGAGGCCCGAAATGTTGTTACGTTTCTCAAGAAGAGTATTTTTACTAGGTTTGTCACTCCGCGAGCAATCATAGGTAATGGGGGGTCTCATTTTTGCAATAGAGCTTTTGACACTTTGCTTGCAAAGTATGGTGTCAATCACAAAGTTTCTACTCCTTATCATCTTCAGGCAAGTGGCCAAGTTGAAGTTTCAAATAGAGAAATCGAGAGTATATTGTCAAAGACGGTCAATGCAAATAGGACCGATTGGTCAAAGAAATTGGATAATTCTCTATAGGCTTATAGGACTGCTTACAAGACCCCGATTGGTATGTCTCCATACCGGTTGGTGTTTGGGAAAGCTTGCCATCTTTCGGTTGAGTTAGAGCACAAAGCCATGTAGGCTTTGAGGAAGCTGAATCTTGAATGGGATGTGGCAGCAAATCTTCGTGTGGAACACCTTAATGAACTTGATGAATTTCAATTCCATGCCTACTCCAGTTCGTCCTTGTATAAGGACAAGATGAAGTACCTTCATGACACGTATGCTCGTAACAAGGAGTTCAAAGTGGGTGATTTGGTTATCTTGTTCAATTCTCGATTGCGTCTGTTTTTGGGAAAGCTTAAGTCAAAATGGAGTAGACCTTTTGAAGTGGTGCTTGTGACTCTGTTTGGTGCACTTGACTTGAAAAACAAAAATGGAGAGATCTTCAGAGTTAATGGGCACAGAGTCAAGCACTATCTTGGCAAGATTGATGACAGCCACATGGTGGCAATGATCCATCTGAAGTGATTTAATGTAACCTGCATCGTGCCGCGACGTTAAAATCAGGCGCTTCTTGGGAGGCAACCCATATGTATTTATTTTTATTTTTCTTTGATTTTATTTTTAGTGTAGGATTTTCTTTTGAACCAGCTGGTTTTGAGATGTGTGTAAGGTTGTTTTGATGCAGTGCAGGAACAAATTGGAAAATGTTACACTCTCTGAAGTTTTGACTGCGGCCGCATTGCATTTTTGCGGCCGTAATGGCCTTAATGCGGGGGGAAAATTTTCATTGCGGTCCGCAGCGGAGAAAAGTTAAAATTAGGGGTTCTCTGAAGTTGTCACCGCGGCCGCAATGCATTTTGTGCAGTCTGCGGTGCACTACCGCGGCCGCGAAGGATTCTTTGCGGTCCGCAGTGACTTTCTGCCTAGTGTTTCCTGTTTTTGAGTACCGCGGTCCGTGGTGCATTTTATGTGGCCACGGTGGGTAGGTTATGAGGGTCCCAGGTTCCTTTTCTATAAATAGGAGCGCAGGCCCTCATTTACCCTTTTCGCTCTTTTGCTCTCTAAATAGTAAAAATTACTGTTCATCCTAGCCCTAAGCACAAATTCAAACATTGTCTCTCAATCACCTGTGTGCATCTCATAGCTGGTACTTCAAATTTTTTCCCCTAGTCTTTAATTTTGTTTTATTTTATTTTAATTTGTTAGTTTATGCTTCTTTTTCTTCCCTTTTCTTTCAAAATTTTGGCGTAGGTTCACAAAGTGCTGTTTAGATTAGGGTTAACTAGTTGCAAATGATGATTAACTACCTAGGAAATTGATAACATGTAAATTTAGGCTAAAAATGAGAAAAATATTGAAACCCTAGGTTGGTATTGTTGCGTTATGTTTATCGCAACAACGGTGGATTTCTTGCGGTTTGCGATGCCTCACCACGACCACTATAGTTTCTCTGCGGTCCGCAGTGGGAAACTTCAGAGAGATTGTTTTTGAGTACCGGGGCCGTGGTCGATTTTTTGCGAATCGCGGTGCCTTACCGCGGCCATAGACCATTTCTTGTGGTCCGCGGTACCCTGATTCAGAGAGTGAGTAGTCTTAAACCCCACCTCATTGCAGACCGTGGTGCTATTTTGTGCGGTCCGCGGTGGTTCCTTTGCGGCCGCATTGCTTTTTATGCGGTCCGCAGTAAAATATTTTCATGCATATTCTTCACTGATGCTTATGATACTGTGATACTAACAAGCTTTAACTGAATTCCACTTGCAGACAATGGTTAAATCACGAGGCGGTGGAGATAAACAAAAAGGAAAAGGAGAGTCCTCCCGGGGTCGGGGACAGGGTACGATCAAATTGACCCCCCAAGTCCGGAAAGCAATTAGGGAGACCAGAAAGCAAATAAAAGTTGCTGATAGAGCTGCTTCCCATTCAGAGGGAAGTGATTATTTGCCCTCCCGGGAGGCATCTGAGTCTGATTTAGTGCCGGAGTACATTCCTGGTTTCCTGGAGAGGCTGAGATTTGGAAATGAACCTACCCCTCCGGGCTCTCCTACTGCTCAAGCTTTAATCCAAATTTCTTCTGGGTCGTCCGAGGGCTCAGCTGAGTGCGGTGATAGTGCTTCTTCTACCTCACCTACAACTTCAATACTGGAGGAAGATTCCATTGCTGAATAAGGAGGGTGTGTGCCCCAAACCGGGTTGTGGAAAGAACTAGAAACCCGGAGGCTTGGCAGGATAGATTTGTCACTGAGATAGCATACCACAAGTTCTGAGAGAACCTACCTCTCTGGGCTCTCCTACTGCTCAAGATTTAATCCAAATTTCTTCTGAATCGTCTGAGGGCTCAGCTGAGAGCGGTGATAGTGCTTCTTCTACCTCACCTATAGCTTCAACACCGGAGGAAGATCCCATTGCTGAAGAAGGAGGGTTTGTGCCCCAAATCGGGGGTAGAGAGAACTAGAAACCCGAAGGCTTGGCATGATAGATTTGTCACTGAGATAGCATACCACAAGTTCTGAGAGTGGTGGCCCGAGAGGAAATTGATACTTGAACAGACATTCATTGAGAGGGACCTTCTGCCTCACGACCCTAATATGAAGAGGCAATTCAAAGAGAGACCGGGCTGGGAATATTTTATAGGCAACATCGAGGACGCAAATGAGCACTTAGTCATGGAGTTCTACACCAATGCTGCCCACATCAAAAAGCTCACTAAAGTGCCTAAGGTTCGGAATTTGACAGTGAAGTTCGATGGTAAGACAATCAATGACTGCCTGGGATTTATGGAGGAAGATTAATCATTATATTTAGAAAATGTGGCATTGGATGAGGCAGCCTGTCCGTGATTGGTAGAGTACCTGGCACTTTCGGGTACCACCCCAACATGGTTGACTGTAGGAGTCCCAATTTGAGGAGGACTTTAAACTTCAAAGCAAAGGGGTGGGAGACTTTCGTATGGAGCAGGTTGGATACCACTACTCGTGAAAACTCTCTTCCTATGTCTCGGGCAATCTTGGTGGCTTCAATTATGGCAGGGTACCCGATCAATATCGGGAATGTCATGTCTCGTGTGATCATACGGGTGGTCAATGAAGGTGATAAATCATATCTCTTCCCAAATTTTCTGACAATGTACTTTGACGACCTGGAGTTGGAGAAAAGGAAGTTTGATGTGAAGGTGAAGCCAAAGCTGCCTTTTTCCTGCTACAGCCTAAAGAGTGATGACAACCCCAAAAACAAAGATCCAAAAGGAAAAGCCATTACTTCTACTGGACAGTCAGAAGAGCCAGTATTAGTAGTCCCTTCTACTTAACCTCCCTCAACTACACCAGATATTGCCCCAGGACCCTCTACTTCCATTGCTCCAGATATTCCCTCATCCACAGCCTACCCATTGACTGCCCACCGTTTGAGCCAAACCCTCGCCAGTATCAAATACTTGACGCAGGCAGCTACATCTAAGTTGTACGTACTTTCTACCTCAGTGGCAGCCCAGTCCGTACCCCCACAGCCACAGGTTCCAGAGTCAGTAGAGGAGACTCTCAATAAGCTTCTGGCTAACCAGAAGAATATTTTGGAGAACCAGCAGTCGATATTGGAGTGGAGCTGACAAAGGAAACAAAGAAGCTGATAAAGACTCGAGCCTCTAGTGAGTTTGTGAAGGAGTTAAGGGCAGAAGTGGAGAAGATGAAGGTTGTTAATCACTTGCCATTGGAGCTTCTATTGCATGACCCAGTTCCAGCAGCTCAGATTGAGCCAGTACAAGAGTTGGAGAGGGCACCAAAGAGGAGAAGAGTGATCCCCCGAGCATATGATGCAGTCATTGAGTTGGAGGACCCGCGGGGAGGTTCTTCCAGCCAACCCTAGGTCTCAGAGTAGCCTCAGGTCCCAGTGTAGGCATAGGTTACAGGGACCCAGTCACAGGTTCCCGAGCAATCACAGGACCCGGGGACCCATGATCCTATGCAGACCCAGCAACAATAGGGCATTTTCTTTACTCACTATCTTTTTTGTTTGAGCTATTTTTGGTTAGTTAGCATTGAGGACAATGCTAGCTTTCAATTGAGGGGGTAGCCCTATTTTGATGATACTGGGTTGTAAATATGATATTCTTTTCATTTTATTATGCTTTGATTTTCACTTTTGGTGTGTATATAATTTTACCAGTTTATTTCACTTTTTGTATTTTGCAAATTTGGACTGTATATAAAGTTACTTTCTGATGTATATATTCATTCCTTCTTATGTATATTCGTCTAAATCCCCTATTGTACATATTTATTTTTTTAGTACAAAAACAATTTCAAGATCTTGGAATAATGCAAAATTGCTAGTACATAACATCAAGAACGTCCAATAGTCAATAAAGCAACAAATCAAAAAGAAATTTGCTACCACCTTAGGTATATGTGTTGATTCTTCAATCAATCCATATAAAGCACACAAATAACGAAGCTGCTATATAAGTTTGCAGTACAAATTTTAACTTCAGACAACTGATTTAATGGTAAAAAATGCATCAAAACTAGGAACACATAACCAGTCAAGCACCTACTCTTTTTAACACTTGACCTCCTTGAGTCCATGTGTGAGGTACAAAAAGGTAGGATCTGTGGCGCCATCCTTGTAGTAGGCAAACACCATTCCAGTATCATCAGCCATGCTCTCCCCAACAAATAATTGAAGGTCACTGAGCTTTGACAAAAGGTACTTAGTTGCTCCTTGAATGTTGTTCTTAAAAACTTCTTCCTGCTCTGCGCCTAACTTGGGTGTTAGGTTCTTGATATATTTCTTCATGTAGGCAACAAACTGCTTCTTATCCAAAGAAGGTTGCTCCTGAAGCCTGAAAGTGTCAACAATATCGACAACCTTGATAGCTTGATCATCAACACCTTCGTCTTCATCTGCACCTTCAACAGATGGATTCGCCCCAATGTTCACATCAACAGCTCCCTGAACAATCTACTTCCCTTGTACTTCCCAAAGCACTCCATTCTCAAGTTCAGTGTAGGGAAATGAATCCGAAAGGAGCTCATCATCGGAGAGAAGATCCTGATAAACCAATATTATCGTAGAGAATTTTTCTCTGTTTCTCCCTCTGAATGAATTGCTTAACAAAAATGCACAAGAGGAGGAGAAAATAGAGAGGCCAAAGAGCTATTGTACATATTTATTTTACTTTCTGCATTTTCTTTCATAGCTTATTACTTCATTTTCGTAGCTTCTTATTTTGAATTTTACATGCCACAAGCCTTTGATTTTCTTAATGCCACTGTTCTTTCCAAAGGTGGAATTTATGTATGAGTCGGGTAGGTCTTGCCGATGATGGATGGCACGACAACCTTCTTAAGGGCTTGAGTCTGGTTTTTTTTTTTTGTTTTGTTTTTGTGTAAGTAGTAGTTAGTGAGTAATAGTGCCTCAGGTAAAGCTTCACTTGGGCCTAACACATTTGCCTTTGATCCTATTGTCAAAAACAAATTGGTTTGTATAAGATGGTGATAGTGGTGACCTTGAGACTCTTATATTGGCCGACAATCATCAAGTGGTTTTTCGTGACCATTTGTGATGCTCAAATCTTAGCTAAGGTTGTTGTGGGCCCTCGACTCTGAGTCTTTAGCAATCCTATAGCTTGTATGGTGAGAATTTGAATTGCAAGTCCAAGTCCCATGCCATTGAGTCTAGAACTTGCCCTGAATGTTTGTCTAGGAGAGATCCTAAGTGTAGTTTGACTTGAGAAGTGATTATAGGCTCTCCTTGATTCGAATGATATCTTGAAAACATTCATAGCCTACTAGTGATAATGTCCCTAGTCAAACCCTTTGAGCCAAAGCCCTTTTTCCTTCAAAGACCATGATACAAGCCTTTACCCATTTTAAAAAGACCCTCTCTTGGCACCCTATCTTTCTTAGCACAAGGCAAAAGAATAAGTTCGGGGGGAAAGACAAGGAATGCAAAAAAGTGGTAAAAGGTGCAAAAACGAAGAAAAGGAAAAGTAAAAAGAAAAAGAAAGAAAATCAAAAGTCAAAAAGAATGAACAATATAGAAGAAATGAAGGGATTCAATAAAAGTAAAGTGATGAAAGGCGTGGAAAGTGTAGAAAGGAGAAAAAGTTTTGAAATGATCAAGAAAGAGTGACAGTGTGTCTCTCTAACCCTTAAGAAAGAAATAATTGACTCATAAAGTCAATACAATGTGTGCCAAAATGAAGCAAATGAAGTGCTTGAGGGAAGATGGAACCTATTTAGACCAAATATTTCCTACCCTGAACCAAAAGCCTTCACTATATCTCCACAAAAGACCTATATGATCTTGAGTTGAATGAAGATTACATTAGTGGTGACTGACATAAAGGGCAAGCTTATGGTACTTAGAGCCGGACTTGTGACCTTCTCTTGAGAGAGATGAGCGTATTTTTACAATCCTCGTTCTGAGTGCTACAACCTGAAAATTAGGTTTACTTATTGAGCGTTGAGGAGTATAAGTTTGGGTTCCACAATGACCAAAGTAGTAGCAAGAGTTTCCTTGATGAGTTGAGTCAATTATTGATGCTTTTGTGTCGCACTAAAACCAGGGTGTTTAAAAGGTTGAATGTTGCTAATGATTCATTTGAATTGAGAGAAATTGTTAGTCCCAATTGAGGCTAGATGAGGTCACTTTAGGTCAGCAGAATTTTCTTGGTTGTATTCTTAAGGAGGTGGTACATATTTTGTTTGCTTGGGGACAAGCAAAAGCTTAAGTTTAAGGAGTTGATAACTAGGGATTCTAGTTCATTTTACACTCCTTTTTACTTGGGTTTTGATTAGTGTATACAAATAGTCCCAAAGGCTTACATGTTGTACTTGTTTGCAGCGTTTGATCGAGAAAGTGACAAGTAGTCAAAACCAGCTCAAAAAGGAGTGAAACCTATAGAAGTACCAAGAACAAGTCAAGGCACTACTGCAGCATAAAATCCAATGCAGCTGCAGAAGATCCACCACAGTCGCAATCCATTTAGTGCGGTCCGCAGTGGAAATGATTAGAGAGATGCAAATTTTGTAAGCTCAAGCACTGCGGCTGCAGTCCATTTTGTGCGGACCGCAGTAGCCTCACCGCGGCCGCAATCCATTTTGTGCGGTCCGCGGAGAGGATATTTAGAGAGTTAGAAGTTTAGAAGATTGAAAGTCATTGCGGCCGCAGTCCATTTTGTGCAAACCGCGGTGAAGCCACCACGGCCGTGGTGCATTTTATGCGATCCGGGGAGGCCAGATTCAGGGCCTGAGAAATGAAGCTAAAAAGCCTCATCGCGGCCGTGGTGCATTTTTCACGGTCCGTCAGGGGTATTTTTGTCCAGAAAATTCATTCTTGTATAAATAGTTCTTTTTTAGATTTTTAGGATATCTAATTTTAAGCTGAGCACGTGAAGGCCGTTTTGGACCTATTTTGAGTAATTTTTTGGCTAGTTCAACATTGAATCTTTAATTCTTAGCTTGGAAACACACTATATGGGTTATTCTACATTTAATTATCTATTTTTTTTCCATTATTATGAGTAGCTAGACCCATTAGCTAAGGTTGTGGCTCAACCCTAGTATGGGTATTTCATGGGTCTTGTATTTTAAGGCTTAGATGTTTATGGGTGGTTGATATTTGGACTGATTTTGGTTTTTCATGTTGAATTTGTGGTTGCAAACACTAATTTGTGCCTATGTGACTTGGTCTCTTCTTGATAAAGAGAGCTTATTCTAGGAAATCAGTCCAATAAGGAATTGGGGCGTACTCAAGAGATTGATAGCCCTGATTAAAGGGTTAAATCTAAAGATAGTAATACTTGACTTGAGCCTACATTGCTTGCATAATTTCGACACCCAATTGGTCTTGAGAAAGTCAATTAGGGCAAAGTCACTCAAGCTACCGAGAGGTATAGAGTGAGTAGTGTCGTGCATTGGCTATATCGTGATCCCAAACATAACAACTTTTCCTTAGACTTTAGAACCTGTCAAGTATTCACCTAAGGGAAAGTCACTTCCCTAGTGCCTCGTTAACTATTTAGAAAACCTTCCAAGCATTATTTCTTAGTTTAATTCAGCATCTCATTAGTTCAAACTTATAAGTAACAAATGAACAATTATGATTGGAAACGTAATTAAGAGCACTACGCATTGCTAATTTAGATAGGAATCCAATTCTCAAATCTAGCTCCATGTGGATTCGATCCCGACCTTCTCGGGTAAAAGTTGCATCGACCCCTCTCGCCACTCCGTAGTGGTGTAGGGTTGGGCATCATCAAACTCCCGAACATTCATGTTACCATGTTCCAATTACAAGAATTTATCTTGCTTTGCTTTGCAGAGCTCAATAGGCAAATACTATTGTAAAAAGGCTTCAGAAAACTCCTTCAATCCCACTGGTGGAGCAAGAGGTCCCCTAGATTGCTCTCACGTCTCATACTAAGTCATAACAATATCCTGCAATCTATATGAGGCAAGCTCCACGGACTCTGTATCAGCAGAATGCATAACTCGTAAGGTTTGTTGCATTTGGTCTAGACAATTTTGGGGATCTTCATTGGGGTATGTTCCTGTAAACACGAGGGGTCCAAATTTATGAAATCCTGGACTCTCGTGCTGATCGCTCTATCTAAGGTGGCAGGGGCCTGACGTTGGGCCTAGGATGCCAATATGAGTCAATAGTTGCATTGTGTTCCTTATGTCTAAATCCTGCTCGAGAACAAGTGGGGGAGTAAAAGAGGAGTGCATTAACTTCTCTAGGTTGTTTCGGGGGTGATGGCGTTGTTCCCGAAACTTGAGTACCGACCTCATAGCGGGGTCCATGTTGACCCATAGGGAAAGGTGGCACCTGACTGGTACCTTCACCTGCTTTTTCTTTCAATCTTTTTACAACTGTCTGACGTCTCGTGGTAGGCATTGCTATAATCATAAACAAGATAGGAATTAGAAGCGAATTATTATGACGTAGCTCTATCGCACAAGAACAGGAAGAAGGGTAGTTATCCTAAATATCCTATAGCCTACTACTTATAATTATGGTGCACAACATACCTATAAACAAGACTCAACTAGATACGGCTAGCAGACTTCCTAGGACACAACCTCCTCTGATGCCAAGTTTGTCACACCCCAACCTTTGGTGGTGCGACCGGCACACGATGACCTACGGTTCATGCGAATCGACATATGCTCTTATATCTTTTATCTACAAATATATGGACCCCTGAGGCCTCCAAGTAGTGATACTTGAATTATAAAAAGAATAACTGAATAACAAAAGAGACACTGCATTTTATACATTGTCATTACTGTCACCAATATCGTCATACCCAACCATTTCATGCAATCGAACTCTAGCACTAGTCTGCAAGCCTCTAAGAGTACTAAAGAAACATACGTTTACATAACCTGGTCAGGACAAGGCCCTACCATACCCAAAATGTTTATAACCTCTACTCTAGTACCTATTTACTTCTGAATAGCAACTCCGAGGGAGTGGAGAGCAATAACCAACTGCTGAAATGAGCACCTACTGGGGAAGAGCGTCACCAGTTCTATATGTACCTGTGGGCATGAACATAGCGCCCAACAGAAGGGGGATCAGTACAGATAATGCACTGAGTATGTAAGGCTAAGAAAAACAATTAAATCAGAGTCATAGCATAAGAGATGTGTGTACGTGATTCCAACCTAAATACTGAGGACAAGCCCCCGGAGGCATAAATCAAACTGTGAAAACTATGGACCATAGCATAAATACATGCAAACCTTTGTAAAACCAAGCTGCTCATTAGGGCCATGCATTGGTTTATACTATAAATACATATA
>MU680872.1:0-13835 GCA_026770625.1 Nicotiana glauca | reverse complement strand
TTCGGAGTAGTTTCAAATTGGAGTTTTAAAAATTATTTTATAATAAATAAAACGAAAATAAAGAAATTAAAAACCTTTCAAAGAAAAATATTAAATAAAGTTATTTGCTAACAAATATTTCTACTAAAAATTTAATAATATTAAATATTAGATGATATAATAAAGAAAAATACATAACAAAAATTTTATTCAATGCGCTTCATGTATAAGTCCCGACAATTTAACAGGAATTTTATTCATTAAAATTTAGATAAAATTATTAAGAATAACAGAATAAATTTAAAATAAAAAAATATTTCATCAATAATAAATTATATATCTTCTCTTATATTACAAAAAGAAAGCAAATATCAAATATTGGTTAATATAATAAAAAATATATAGAACAAAAAAATTATTCACTAACTATATAAGTACCTTTGATTTAATAGAGATTTCATTATTGGGTATATCGTATTGACAAGTAAGATGACATCATGACAATTGAATTTTATTAAAGCAATACAATCTAATAGGATCAAACAAGCCCGATTATAATTTAATCTAATTAATATTTTTTAATATTGGCCGCGCATCGCGTGGGTACGACTACTAGTATATATTAAAATTGAGAAGATGATGCTTTAATATTTTAAAAAAAAGAAGAGCAATTAACCCCAAGATCACAATTATACAAAAGCATAGCTGATTGTGGTATATCCGAAAAATATACAAAAATAGTTCACCAAAAAGTATTGCTTTTGACATCACCTATTGAAGGTCTTAGAAATATATAACAACACTCACTTTTGTATATTTTACTCTCTATTTTTATTAGTCAGTAAATGTCCTCAACATATATATGCAAAAAAACAAATTTAACTTTAGACATATCTATAGTTTATTGGAATTTAATACTTTTAATAATTTAGATGATTTGAGAAAATTCACACGCAAGAAAGTAGGAGTTTACTGATATCTTTTACAACAAATTCAACTCTCAAAAGTACTACTACTATTAGACTTTGAAAATAATACTAATTCGACGTCGTCGTATAACCTTTTCTTGTCCTATTAGGAAACCTGATCTGTATACCCTCTTTATATGGACTGTAATGTTAAATTTGATTTAAATTATATCCTGTAATTTAAAATCACAGCTTTTATTAACTTTCTATTTCCTCATTCTATATTTCAACGGGTTACATCCATTCTATGTATATATACATGTATTTATGTATGAACATTTAACATTGATCTTTTCAAATTCTACTTTAGTGTGTGTGTGGGTGTATCTGTAACTGAATAGTGCATCATTTGGTTCTGAAAACCCTAAGTTTGAAGTTTGCTGTCTAAATTGGATATTTTAGTGCTCAAAGATTCGATTTTGATTCTGATTTTGGGGAATTCTTGGAATTCCTGGATCTGGGTGTGTGAAAAATTAGTATAAATGGCGGATCAAGAAGATGAAGAGTTGAAAATGGCGTTGAGGATGAGTATGCAGAAGGAGTCACCGGAGCCAAAGAGGAGCAAACCGGGAGAGGAGGTCGTCAGTGCCGTTGGGGAAGAAGGGGAGTCGCCGGAGGTGAAAAACCGGCGACTGCAGAGGGAATTGATGGCTGCTGCTGCTGAAAAGCGGATGATAATGGCGGCCAAGAATGTGGCGGAGCCGCTGGCGGAAAAGAGTGGTGGGTCTGGTAGTGGGGTGGTGGAATGTAAGGATAAAAGTGTGAATTTGGTGAAGGGTGAGGATAAAAATATGAATTTGGTGAAGGGTGAGGAGAAAATTGTGAACTTGGGGGAAGAGCTTTCAGTTGCAGATGCTAATGAGTTGTTTTCGATGATCTTTGGTTGTGAAGTTACCCGAGATATTCTTGGTCAGTGGACTAATCAGGGCATAAGGTATGGTTATATTAATGCCTTTTTGTTTGTGAGAATTGGAGTTAGGATAATGTGTTTGTGATAATTGAGATGTTGAATTAAGTTTACTTTTGCTTTTTCTTCTTTTATGATGTGATATAATCTCTCAAGGTAGTTTGTTCATCTAGCAATTGCACTCGAATACTTGCTATTGGCAATTGGATTTTTACTTGTTCTCCTTGATGTCTCGTTTTTCGCCGTATATTTAGTGTTCTTATTAATATTCTTGGTTTCCTGTGTAGATAATCGTCTAACAAATAGCTGTTATGGGCTATTTTATGTTCTTATTGTCTTTTCAAAATTAAAAGAAAAGGTGGGTAGGTTTGCTTGTATAAAATAAAAACGAAATAAAAATATCATTGGAAATAAGAAAGATCACAAAAAATCGAATTGGTAGAACTGAGTAGTTCTAGTAAGATGAGTGATATGGTTAACATAAGTGTCAAGGTATTATCTGCTTTGACTTGCCTCCCTCCGAGCCACCTCAAGCCTATTTTGTCTCACGGTTTTGCACCCCAGGCTCTAGCCAAAAAGATGCCTTAACATTTTAATCCTGAACTCGCCTTATATGGCCCGTAATTTCCCCCTCCCACTCTGATGTTGGGATTTGCCTAAGGTAAGTTTCACGTGGAACTTCCTTTCGAGTTCACCGCCAACAGTGTGCGGGATGTTACGCTCATCTCTCTTTGGGACTTAGAGTCCTCGATAAAAACTTTTCCCAGCATTATATTAGGGGAGGTAGGTTCTGGCTCTGATGCCACCTGTAACGGCCTAGGCCCAAGTGTCAAGATATTGTGTGTTTTGGCATGATCCCTCTTGACCCTCAAGACCCTCGATTTTGTCCCTTTTGGCTTTAACCTAGAGAAAGCCTCAATATTTAAATCCTGAACTCGCCCTTATATGGTTCCCAACTTTTTTGATGTATTGGCCGTGATACCACTATGTGACACCAAAGGTGGAAGGCAGGGTGATGAGGGTGGACTAAAGAGAAGGACCGTCAGGCTTCTAGGCGGACAAGATTCCGAAGAAGGGCTGCACATCTGAAAGGGAGAAAGAAGAGATCTATATAAGATAGAGCACAAGTTCACATACATCTGAGACTTCTTAATTGGCTAGTTGTAAATAGCCCCAGGTTCACCGGTTTTTGGACTCGACGACAGCGTAGCCCAAAGGATAAATACATGAGGTTTGTTGGGCAAAAGCGAATAATACGTGCCATTAGCTTGAGTCTACAAGTATGATATCAGAATTATACTCCCATAATACGATGATAGGGTAAACATCAACGTTAAGTTGAGTCCCTAAGGGTTTGTATTTACACCCATGACGGAGGGCGGATTGATAAGGGTTATCAAATAGAAGTACTTGCTGGCTTCTTGGCCGGCAAATATGACACCTGAGAATCCCACATTGGGAAAGGAGAGAAAAGTAAAGTGCTATATGAGATAGAGCACAAGTTCATATAGCATACGCTCTTTTGTGCTCGATGATGGCGTAGCCAAAGGACAAATATGTGAGGTCTGTTTGACCAAAGGAACAATTCATGCCATGGGCTTGGGCTGTGAATTTAAGACACCATTTTAGGATTCCATATCCTTGTACCAGATATGTACTTCTCGATGTAAAAGTAAAATAAGTTTGTTCTGGTTTTGAGAAACACAAGATTTGTTAAGTTGCTAATTTTGCCTTTCTAAATTTATATTTTCCCAATTGAAATGAGATACAAAACATTTTTGTTCTCTTAAAAAAGACCATTTTGAAGTGTTCAACCATATCAGACAAAACCATAGCTAAAGACTCAAGGTTGGTTCTGGTTTCAGGTTTAGGCAGGAACTGCAACAGACCATGCACATCTCTTTTGATATTGGGTATTCAATGTTATGAGGAGACGACCCATTTGTCCTTCAAGTACTCCATCACTGATTCTTATCCAAACCCCCTGCACCTCAAAGTAGTGCCCTTTTGGTGTCCATGGCCTCCACCCTATATAACTAGCTAAGTGATGGTAGATTTCACTTATCTTAGAGGTGTTTATGATGCGTTACCTAATGCAAAGTCTGTCGTAGTATGTCCTTTGTGTCGAGTGTTTGTAGAGGATGTTGTCATTGCCTCCTTCTGAACCTTGTATACGTACTGAGAGAAAATTCTAGTACTACTTAGAATTTTATATAATGTTACTGGTATTGTTGGTTCTCTTAATCTAATCTTTGCTTATTTAGGTTGAACATTGATACACAGATTCATCTGAGTTGATTTTCTGATACTTGAAGAAATATTTTATAGGTTTAGTCCTGATCCAGATACATCAATGGGCTTAGTGCAGCATGAAGGTGGGCCCTGTGGTGTGCTAGCAGCAATACAGGTAATATTTTGGTTCTCTCTTGTTTCTTCTTTAATAGGAAAAATACATATGTTCCACCCTGAACTTGTCCCAAAAACTCAGTTACATACTTAAACTTTGCGGGCATCTTTTTACCCTCTTATTCTTGACCAAGGTGTACTAATTATCCCCCTCAGAGGTGAAAGAGCATTACTGGCAAAAAAAACAAGTTAAAAATGAATTAAATTGCCCAAATGTCATTTTTAATGGGATAAAAATTTAAGTTTTTGTTAATCTTTTCTTTTTATTTTTTATTCTTTTGTTTTTCTTCTCTTTCTCTTTCTTCCTTTTCTTCTTCCCTACAGTTACGTACAAAAGGACCCAACTTTATGAACCAACAAGGCAGCAACAAAAAGCGACCTCTATCCTTTTTCTTCGGACAGATCTTTGTTGTTTAGGATCTGTTTGAGACCCCCATTTTAGAAGTATTTCGCAGGTGAAAAGTTGGAGTTAGCAGTAAAGAGCTTGTACGCTGTTAAAATGGTGAAAGCTACAAAATTTGGTTGCCAATGCAACAGTTATATCCAGCAGAGTCTTTGATGCTAAGTTAGGTTGGGACACAAAGAAGAGGAAGAGAGGAAATGGGAAATAAAAGAAAAAGAAGTAAAGTAATTGGATTTGGCCGAAAAAATTTTCCACTGCAAATGCTTTTTTGGTGAAATGTTCTTACATTAATCCATTTATGAAAAAATTGTAATTCAAGATGTTGAAAGGAATCAATTGGACCTTGATTTGAGATTTGACCATGGATGAATATCACTTTAGAGAGGAGATGTATTTATTGTGTGGTGAAGGTCCCTCTGGTGGTGGATATGTGTGTTTCGTGGTGGAAATGTAAGAGGGTGGCACGTTGGAGATAAGAACAGGAAGAAGCATAAGGCTTCTCACATGGTGTGGAATGAAGGGGGAAGCTGGGTCACTAATGGTGACATTCAAGTTCAGTAATTTTAATATTTCTAGGTAAAAAAATTCTATCGGTTTTCAGAGAGAAGGGAAGCGAGGGAAATAGAGTTTTCTAAGGTAGATATTGGAATATGATTTGGTGTTTCATAGCGGAATAGGGATGTTGGTTGGTGTTATGGAAAAGGGAGGAAGGTGATGGAAGATGAAGTGAAAAAAATGCAAAAGAAAAAAAAAATGAAAAAAAGGAGAGAGACAAAGAAAATTAGGTGGCATCTACGTGGCTGGGAGGTACTGCTTGTTGCTACTGCTTCTTTATTTTCATATTTCCTTTGAGTTGAGGGTCTATTGAAAGGCGGAAACAACCTCTCTATCTTCTCAAGGTAGGGGTAAGATCTGCCTGCACATTACCCTCTCCAAACCTCACTTGTGGGATTACACCAGGTTTGTTGTTATTGTTGTAGTATTTTCAGGGAGGTAATAGTTACACTTTGAACAAGAATAAGGGGTAAAAGACGCAAAGTTCAAGTGTGTAATTGAGTTTTTGGGACTACTTTAGGATGGAACTTATGTCTTTACCCTTAGGAACAAATCAAAGTTTCTTAGATAAAGATGAACTGATTGTCCTTTACTCTGGTTTATTTTTCTGCAGTGGACAGATAGGTTTCAACTTTTTTGAATTTCTTGTGTTAATCACTTAATCTCATAGCTATTTTCTGCATCAGATAGATAGTTTTGGACTTGCTTTGAATTCTTTTATGTTAAGGTCTGCGTACACACTACCCTCCCCAGACCCCACTAAGTGGGATTATACTGGGTTGTTGTTGTTGTTGTTGTAATCTCACAGCTACTTCTAGTGGTCAAGAATGAAACTTGTCCCTGTTGTACAGTAAATTTAAGTATTTGATGGAAGTTAGAAATTGAGATGGTTTTACAGCCACATGTATTGGATACAAATATCAGTATTAATTAGGAAAAGTTGCAGTGCAAGTATGCATAAATTTCTTGTACATTCATGGGCATCTTCTGTCACTTCCAATAAATAACCAGGTACCATTTTGTTCTGCTGGATGGCAAAGTATTTGGCTTCTTACTCTTAAGATCTTTATTTTGTTCGCTCTATGTAATTGCACAACATACTTTCATTATACTTGATTCTGCTTTCATCGTACTCCCTGTTTGACTTTAGCATCTTTTGGACTCGATTTAAGTGCACATAGTGCTCCATCTCTTTTTGACAAAAGTTCTATCATTCTGCAGGCTTTTGTTCTGAAATACCTATTGTTTTTCCCGGAGGAATTAAATATTGTTTCACCTAGCTTGTCCGCCAATGTGGGTTTGAGAAGATTGGCTGACAAAGAATCTGCTGGAGCTGATATTTTTTCATCTCTAAGTGAAGAGAAAAAATCAAGGTTGATATTGTGAATCTTGTTGCTATGTGGGCATATTTTATTCGGGGGTTTTAAAGCGGATTACTGAATTTATGTCTCATTGAGAACTTTTTATATATTTAACTGCTACACGGCTCATATATTCCTGGGNACAACAACAACAACAACAACCCAGTATAATCCCACTTAGTGGGGTCTAGGGAGGGTAGTGTGTACGCAGACCTTACCCCTACTCTGGGGTAGAGAGGTTGTTTCCAAATAGACCCCCAGCATCCTTCCCTCCGAGAAATTTCCACCTTGCTCTTGGGGAGACTCGAACTCACAACCTCTCGGTTGGAAGTGGGGGTTGCTTACCATCAGAGCAACCCCTCTTGTCTGATGGTAACAATATATTCATCAGCACAAAATATGTGCTGCTAGTCAAATTTACAAAAAGATACCAGGGAGTTTAGTATGTCTTTTTTAAAGGACTCTAAACACTAATATTGACTCTGTTTCAACTACAAAACTTCACATCACACTTGTTTTTTTATGTGAATACTTCCTTTCATGAGTGAAAAAAAAAAAAAGCAATCCCCTACCCCAAAGGGACAATTGCTGCAATTGGTGGTCCTTTTCATTGTCTCCTGATTGTTAGTTGTCCGATTGAACTATCTCTTCGTGAAGTAACCGGAGTACTTTTATGTAAATGCTCCTGGGAAAATTTTAATATTTTTAGACAAATCCTGAAAAACTCTTTTCTTTTCCTTTTTATTGATCCGGAACAGAGCGTTGGTCAGAGGCATGGGTGAGATATTGTTTATGTGCGGAAGCAATAGAAGGGTCGTGATAGCATCTTTGAGAATACTTGATGGTAACCTTGAGGTGTCTGAGGGGCGTTCGAGTGATGAGGTAAGCCACTAGATGTCTGCTATGAATTTGTTTTCCATGTTGCTCCTTTTTGTGCTCCTCCTGTCCAATTTCATTGTTTGGGGGATCAAGCATTTTTTATTTGAGTACACATTTTTCGTACTTCTAAAATATGGTTAATTATAAGAAAATGTGATATATAATACAATTTTTATCTAATTTATAAATATGTAACTCTTATATAAAAACAAAAGTAGAGGAATGCATTCCGAATCTGTTTTTACATGTCCTTTTTGGTTTTCTTTTTCCTTCTTTTTTCTTTGGATAAGAAATTTTCACTTGTACCTTGTGGATGTAATGCTTAATCAAGAACATGTGCATGTGAAGGTGCTTGCATTTAATAAATCTATCTAGATTGGTGAATGACTAATGTTTGATTTTAATAGGTTACTGTGTTATGTTATACAGGTCATTTCTAAAGCACTTGAAGGTCTCTCACTTGAATCCGGGGCTAACTTGCAAAAGGTTTTAATCATTAACACATATACATCATTGATAGATGCTCTTCAAAGGCTTGAAGCACTGCTCCCAGTATTCCGAAGTCGTATGGGAGCAATGCTGTTCCTAATATCAGCTCTGCTTTCTCGTGGAATGGTAACTTCTTTTTTATTTTTTCACTTGTGTGTATGTGTTGTGTGAGGGGGTAGGGCTTTCAGCTCCCCGATTTTGCTACAACATCGAAGAAGAGTAGGCTGTTTCGTTTGGATCGGTCCTAGTTCAAACAAGATGAGAGTAAGACATTTACAAAACTAAAAGTGAATAGTGGATTCATGGAAATAATTTTAATCTTCTCCAAAATGATTAAGAGAAAGGATCATTGACAATAGCATATATAGTGTATTAGTCCTTTAACGGATCTCTCTCTCTCTCTCTGTACAGGACTCTGTTCAAGCTGATAGGGATGATCCTTCCCAACCTTTGGTTACAGCACCTTTTGGACATGCTTCACAGGTATCCCGAGATTAATAAAAGACTAAGTTTTGGTAAATATATTGTATGCTCTTCTGTTTTGTGCCAATTATAGACTTAGATACTAGTTAGACTATGTTATATTTTATCTTTCCTGAAACAGGAAATTGTGAACCTCTTGCTTTCTGGGGAAGCAGTTGCCAATGTGTTTGATGGGAGGATGGATTTGGGTGGTGGCATGTTTGTGAAGGGTATCTCCACAACGGTGGAAGTTGGGTTTCTTACTCTGCTAGAGTCCCTAAACTTTTGCAAAGTTGGCCTTCATTTGAAATGCCCGAAATGGCCAATATGGGTTGTTGGCAGCGAATCTCATTACACTGTCTTATTTGCTCTTAATACGAAAGTTCAGGAGGAGAATGAACTTGAAGGCCGGGAAACAAAGATCCGCAGAGCTTTTGATGCACACGATCAGAGTGGAGGTGGTGGATTCATTAGCGTGGAAGGTTTTCATCAAGTCCTTAGGGAGACTAATGTCAGTCTTCCCGCCGATAAGCTTCAAAACCTCTGCAGCAGTGGATATATTGTATGGAGCGAATTCTGGCAGGTTCTGTTAGACTTGGACAAGAGTGTGGGAGGACTAAAAGATCCTAGTGGATTAATGGGGAAAAAGGTCTTTGATCTTTACCACTTCAATGGGATTGCAAAGTCGGTTATGAATGGGAACCAGGCTTCATCTTTAAATGATTTTCCGGTACAAAGGCCTAGACTCACTAAGTTGAGGGTTTCAGTTCCCCCAAGGTGGACGCCGGAGGAGTTCATGTCTTCAGGCCCTGCTACAAGTGATCCTACTGCAGGTAAGGATTCTGTTACTGAAGTTTCAAAACCGGAACCTTCTCAGCATGCTCCTTTGGTTGACTGCATCCGGACACGCTGGTCCCGAGCGACATGTACTTGGGAAGGTGATGCACCAAGCATAGTTTGATTGGTATTATAGTTGATATAGTCTGAAGCAGCCACCTTGTTTTCTGGGCATTATGATGTAGAGCAGGAGTCAATTGAAGTGTAATGCGACCGACGCTCACAGCTTTCTGGGAAGGAAGATTTTTGTCTTGGCAGTTTCCGATCGTGAACACAAGGCAATACCATTTTCAATTGTGTGATATTGTAACTTTTAAGATTCTAGTTTGATTTGGAGAAGTCCAATTCTTGAGGGTAAGAGAGGCAGTACTGTTATTTGAACTTCGGTCATTAATTTATTCACCTTGTGCTGTTGAATAGATATCAATAAGCATCAGTTTGGTCATTAATTGTTGTTGCAACTGTAGAAAGCCTCTCATCTTTGCGGTTGATTAGGGAATATCTTATTCAAAGAAGCGTGCGTCTCAAAAAACATGTTGTCTATGATATTTATTAATGGATGGAATTCTTCAAACCTCTCTGCTTATGACTCTGGTCCTCAAATGATGACCGAATGCTATCTATGACTTCCTTCCAATCACATGTTTTTTTTCTCTAAACCTTTTTCACTAGAATAATAATGTGTTAATTTAAGGCATATCTCTGGATTATTCATGTTAATACTGCACGTTATTCTTCATGTATAATCAAACAAAATGAACAGACTCATCTCCTTGGAAATCTATCAAAACCATACAACATGACAAGTGAAACTCGCAAAAAGAGTAATGCTGTGTTGAAGAGTATGTTGACAAAATAGATAAGTGGGAACTAACGCAAAAGTACATGGACACCAATGTAAAATTAGTTTCTGCGAGTGCTAAATATCAGGTTAATGATTCAATGCATAAATCACTAGTAATAAGCTTGTTTCTGTAAAACTTTTTGCGCTTGCAAATGTTCAGTGGAGTTATGTCACCGATTCAACGAAATAGTTCACTTTGATCTTCTTGAGTCCTGTAAGATGAGATGTACAATCTTTTGCTTCCACTTCCACTTCCCTTCACCCCTTCCGCCGCCCACGCCCAAAAGTAAAAGAAAAAGTGAAATTGCATGTGAGATTGTCCAAATGAACATTGCAAATGTTACAGTAGACTGAAGATCAGCAGGGATATGTGGAAGTGCCAAACACTGGTAAGCTTGCTAGCAACAGTTTTATTCGGAACTAAGTGGTGTGGAACCTAAATAGTGCAAACAAGGAAATATAGGACTCAAAAAAGAATAATAGTTAAATGAGAACCAAAATTCCCCAAATTCAATATCATGAAGTCAATGGTCATGTGGAGAAAGCAAACTGAGGTCTCTGGAAAAGAAACCTTACAAAGACCAAAGACATTCCGTGAAAAGCCAGAATTTGGAAATTTTACAAGATATCATCTAAGAACAAGAAAACGTCATGATGAATACTGGAATGCTGCTCCATTAATGGTATTCTCTGCTCTGAGTAATCCGGAATGAATAGCTACTCCACACAATTTTTGCAAGCATCCACAGAAAGTCACACTCAGCTAAAAGACTGTCTTGGAGAGGTATAGCTACATTCAGACCCATAGGCTTCCAAAGGCTTCTTCAAGTGCCCTTTTCCTGCTTATCTCTAGACTCCAACCTCCAGCCCTAGCAGCCTTCTCAGCTTTTAGTTTCATCGTTTCTTCATCTTCATACTCTAACCCTGGGATTGATCCAACTGGAAGAGGCTGTGTGGGCCGTGGCTGAGCTATACCTCCGGCAACTGCAGGGGCATAATGCCCTTGTGGACCAGTACTGAACCCTGCCTGAGGACCTAGGCCCAAAGCCTGCAGAAATGAAGAAAAATTTAGTTAAGAATAATACAACATAACTTGTATGATCACACTATTCAAGAAGTGATCGGTCAATATGACAAAGTGTAGAGCCAGCGACAATCCAATGACATTCCTTCCTTTTCCTGTGATCTCATCACTATCCTTTTGTCCTATTCTACTATTTGTAACCTCACTCACTCCATTTTTGAAAAAGCAAAAAAAGATAATCCTTTAAAAAATAAACTAAAATAGAGTGAATAAACCAACAATCTCTAACTTCTTCTTTAAACACTACATGCAAGGTAAATTTCTGAGCTTTCTTTAGCTTATCCCCTCAATAGCATCTCAAGGAAGATGAATGACCTTGAAGTTACCGTATTTATCCGACTTTGTTTAATCAGTTAGGTAGAAAGAATTTAGAACTGAGAAATATTACAGCAACTAATAAGGGCCCGAAGTCAAGGATATATTAGTTTTATGCCATACATGGCATCATCATATTAGCAAGAGAAGATCATAGTGTACTCAAAATTTGTTCAAACCATGCAAATCAATACCATAGAAATTCCTGTTTAAGTATATGCAAGATGTTCTTGATTTAATTGGTAAGATTTCTGTAATCACTACCACTTTAAATCTCTTTCGCACCATAAACTTTGCCAAGTCTCAAAAAGGACACCAACCGCTGAACTAGCAGTTGCAAATTTGTATAGTAACATTTAATTACTTCTTTCAAGCTTAAATTATCTTCTTAATTTTGTCCAAATGACATTCAAGGGCAAATTAGTTGGAGGTACTATTAAAGAAAATGAAGAATAAGAAGCCTAGCTTGATTATTCCAGGACAGATAAACAGTGCAAGAATTTAGGAATTTTTTGAGAAAGGATAGCATTCAGCATAAGAAGCCTGCAATATGTATTGCAGGACAGCGACAAACATTGCAGCATTCAGGAATTGAACATATCGGAAAGGAAAGAGGACAGTGGTGGCTTGACCAATGAGCACGAGATCCAGTGGGAGGAGATCACAGTAGCCTTGGTTGAATGTACCTATTTAGGAAATAAGCTGAAAGAGAAATCCCTGAAAGGAGGAGATAACACCACCAAGTTTTTCTACTGCATGGAAAATGTCACCAAAGATGTAATTTTCTTAGAAATCATTATCAGGCTTTCTCGGAGGGTAATAAAGACCGGGGAAGATTTCTCTGTACCAAATTGTCAGGAAAAAGAATTCTAAGATATCTAGACACTATATGATGTGTGGGTGGGTGTGGGTGTGTGTGTGTGCGGGGGGGGCAGGCAAGACAATGTTGAGAATCAGCCTTGACAAAAAGGAGCTTGAAAAAACTTGTAAAAAAGGTCGAGTGGAACTGTTCGGGTGACAAGGCACCTGGACGAACGATTTCACCCTCGCCCTCAGCAGTGCTCTTTTTTTTAAATAAGGTAACTTACCTTCAGCATAGTTAGAGGATGTGGTGAAAAATAATGTGATGGAATGCTAAGTTGCTCGGACTCTTCACTTTCAGTGCCGCACCCGTGTTGAAACAACGTGGGTGTGGGTATGAGTATGAGATCCGATCCGATCCGTATCGGATCTGGTCAATTGATTTTCAGAACTTTGACCAAAATCGACAGAGAAATTCGAGACGGATACAGTAATTCCTTAAACCAAAAAAATTAGGGTGAAATTGAAGAAAATATAATACCTTGTACATAGAAATTTCTATGTTAGTCCTTTTCCTTTTTATCTCCTTCTCGGATTCTCCTTCTCGGATTCTCCTTCTTGGGGTACCTTGTAAGTTTTTCACGTAACGCCTAATAATTTAGACATATTTTTATAACTCTATAAAATATTTGAATTATTTTTAGCCGAATTCCATGCACCCATATTTGTACCTGGATCCGTACCTCCGAATCTTAAAATTTAGATCATGAAGAATCTGACCTCTAGATATGCGCCTGTATCAGACACTCGCACTCGAGCCCGAGCACTTAGATGGAATGCATGTACCAATTCTACCGGATGTGGTTTGTCTCAAGGAAGCTTTAGTTCATCCCTTTTTTTGGGATAAGTTCATCCTTTATAGTTTAAAAATGAAGAGGATAGGTGCAGTAGAAAACAAGGATATCTGGCCTATAAGCTGGTAAGAGTGTGTAAAAAATCATGGAAAGGTACTGTCAATTAGGTTGAAAGTGCTAATAAAACACCTTAAATCAACCACATAGACTACCTTTGGAGGAGCGAGAGATTTTAGATGCCAGTAATCAAATGAAACTGTAGATTCGAGGCTGAGATGCAGAAAATTGAATATTCCGCAGATTAGATAATTAAATCTACGATGAGCTCTTGTGAAGATTAATAGAGCTCTAGAGGATCTTTTTGGGAGCTATAGAGGCATCCAACAAGAGACTCACTGTTGTTCTTTTTATTTGTTAAGAAGCTGATCTGTAAAATTGGAATGGAAATGGGAAGGGAATCAAGAAGCATAACAAAAAAAATCTATATATTATTAAAAGGAGAGGATAAAGCCCTCTACTTAAGCCAAGTGGCATCATAAAAAAATGTCACATGGCATAATTAGTTACTAATTAGTTTTTTAGTTATTAATTAGTTATTATCTATCTATCTTCTATATAATATTAAAAGGAGAGGATAAAGCCCTCTCCTTAAGCCAAGTGGCATCATAAAAAAATGCCACATGGCATAATT
>MU680867.1:77148-106147 GCA_026770625.1 Nicotiana glauca | reverse complement strand
TTAAAGTGTAGGGTAGTAGGGAGTTAGTGAAAAAGGGAATCAAGAATGAATGGTTGAATTGGTGAACTGGCATTGTAGAGATATTAATGGTTGAATTGGTGAACTGGCATTGTAGAGATATTCTTAAAAAAAAAAAAAAGGAAGCCAATTGCACCTACAGAAAAATGGGGGTCACAAGTGAATAAAAATGTGGAATAATGGTTGGGTTGAGCATAGAGGTGAAATAAAAAGGAAGTGTGTATTAAAAGTGCTTAGGGAGGTTAGTCACTATAACCAAATATATCCTACCTATCCCATAGACTACATTACAACCTATAAAGACCTCTTGATCTTTGACGGAATGGCTCGATTAGTAGAGTATTACACTACGGGAAAGCTTACGGTGTGTCTGTGTGGCATGTGAATGCTCTTTGCTGAGAGTAAGTGAATTATTTCTATATAAGGTTCCTTTTTGTTGAATTTTATGTGTGTGGAACTTCTCTCAGATTTTGTTTTTGTGAGTGCATGTGACTCAGGAAGAATAAGTAAGTCTTCAAGTCTGTTAGAGTAATTAGAGCAAGCAAAGTGTGTCATGGCATGAGAATCTGCAAATGGAGTTAGGATTGTTGCATTGCTTAGGTTGAGCATTGATAACCGCAAGTGTAACATATGATTGGGGCAATACCGTTAGGCCTAGAAATGTGATTTAGTTTGCTCGAGGACGAGCAAAGGTTTAAGTGTGGGGTGTTGATAATAGGTGAATTTGACTATAATCACATTCTTATGTTGTTTTGATGATATATACAATAACAAAATGCTCTTATTAGTGTTTTTCATGATTTATAGGTAATAAATGGCTAAGGAAGGCTAAGGAGCTATTTTGGAGTTAATACTGGAGAAAAGAGGCCAAAAATGCAAATTCCCATTGAAGTCACATTGTACCAGCCCTTTAGAGCCGAAATTACTGTTCCACCGCGACCGCGGTAGAACCGCAGTGAAAAGCTGCTGCAGAAGTTGGAAGAACCAGAGGCACTGTTCTGCCGCGGTTCCACTGCGACGCGGCAGGCGCCGAAAAGTTAAGGGACCAAAGTGTAAAAACGGGATTTTTTAGATTTAAACCCTATTTAAACCATAGACTTCGCCCAAAGGAGGCAAGGAGTGTTTTTTAGGTTATATTGGAAGGAAAAACTATTGTGAGAGATTTCTCAAAACATCTTTCTTCTTTTATTTTGGTTTTTTGATGATGAATTCTATTCTAGTTTATTTACCCATAGTTATGAGTAGCTAACTTCTTAATCTAAGGTCTTGATAGAACCTATTGGGGGATGAACTTCTCGTTTATGTTAATGCAAATTTGCCAGTTTTAATCTTTATTTATTCAAGTATGTTCTTGTTGTAGTTAATTGACAGGATCCTCAATTAGCTGTGCCTATTCAGTGTGCATAACTTTGAAAAGAGTGCATATTTAGGTAGTTATTGAATAACTCCACTCCTAAAGAATAAGAGGAATCTATATCTGCGGGTTTAAAGGCAGGATTAGGAATAACGAAGCCTTGGGTGTAATCTTAAATGAACTGTGCTAATTAAAGCTAGCTAGTGTAGCTCGGGAGAGTGCAATATTACATTACTGTGATTGCTCGGGAGAGATTTACGGTAAGGTGAGTGTTCATGATTAATAAAGTGATTCGGTAAATTTGTATGAAGCATAAACAGAAGGGATTCCATCAATAGGGGAAGTCATTACCTTAGCTTGTCTCTCATATTTGTCTACAACCTTAGTTATTAGTTATAGCTTGTTATTTTTCTACAATTTTAGTTCATAAAGAAACCTCAAACAGTGATTCAAAAGTCTTTTGGAGCTGGTTCTAAAGAATTTAGTGGGTCTAAAGGTAGCAGTTGATAGGTTGACTCTCTGTGGATTCGACCCTGGGCGTAATACTCGGGTTTTATTTGCAACGTCCGCAGAATCCTATTTATAGGATATTCTTGGGCGTGATCAGTACTGTCAAATAGTATTAGTATGTATGGCAAAAAAAATTCTTAATAGGATGAACTGTGAACCAATGGAAGACAGTTACATCATCAACAATTACATCACAGAAGTTCAAGGAGAAGCACCAAAAAAGTTTCACATGATTTTTGGTTAAGTCTTTCGGTTTTTTTAGGTTGATATTCTTTAGTGCCAATTACCATATCTTTAAAATGTAATGCCACAGTGAGGTTTTTAACACGGAGTCCGGTCTCAGCTTGACCGGCTAAGCCATCCCAAGTGAGATATATCCATATTCACAATAATGTTCCGGAACCTAATATAAATGACATCATGCGTACAACATGGCATCCGATCTCGGCCCGATCGGCTAAACCATCTCACGTGGGGCATAACCTCTTTTAATTACTCTTTAGTTCCCATTTCCTTCTATCTTTTTTCTACACCTGGTACAACACCTCTTTTCATTTATTTGTTCCTTGGCACTTAGATACATCAACACAACACAAGTCTTCCATTTGTCAATTTGTTCATGTAGTTCCATCATTCATTTGTCAAGGGCTATCATACAAGATATGCACATGCTTGAGAAAATAAAAAACACTTGAAAGACATGATCACCTTATCAATTATCATGATTTCAAATAAACACATAGAACAATGTGGAATGAAAGTCCGTCACCCAACACATTAATGCAACAATCAAGTAGAATCGATTTGAAATTTCAAGCCACCCATTTGAACACTAAGAAGTTAACACTAAAAAAGAAAAGGGTTAGCCATACATACCTCAATGGAGTCTCCCTTAATTCCTTACAATAAATTCCGAAAATCCCTAGCAACTTTGATCTATTTTATGAGAGCCATGAATTTAACCAAGAATTAGAGATACGACTAAGATGCTAGCTCATTTGAGCATATTGGAAAGCACTAGGTGTACATTGTGGTTTTTGGTTCCTTTTGTGAGAGATTTTATTACTTTCTACTCCAATTACCATCTTTTGAATTCACAGTCTTCCCACCCCATTATTACTTATGCATGCAAGATTTCTAGCCTTATACCCATGTACCCACTTGCTAATTACTCACTTTAATAGAAATATTTCAAATTATTGATGAGGTTACAATTACTTACCAATTAGGATGAATACCTAGTAGCCTCCATTAATAATTTTCAACGATTTGGGCGTGGATTTAGAGAGAGCTTGATGAATGTTACTCTTTCTCACTCTAGAACTCTCTCTCTCTCTCTCTCTCTCTCTCTCTCTCTCTCTCTCTCTCTCTCTATGTTGTGAAAAATAACAAAAAATGGCCTATTGTGGTGTTTTTAACAGGGTGGGGTCGGATTTTAAAATTTAGAAAATAAGAGCCCGAGTCAGATTTTCGATCGCAAAGTCAAAATGCGGTCCACAGAATGGACCATAGAAATGCTCCCAAAAACTGGGCACATTGATTGGGTTTGCGGAAGAAATGCGGTTTGCATTCACGTCTTGCGGTCGCATAATGCACCATACAACTACCCTTCACAAAACCCCTAGGAAATTATGCGACGTCTATGCGGTCCGTATTTTGGTTATGCGATCGCATAATTGACCGAATCAAAGAATTTTACACATTTCTAACACATATTCCTACTTTTGCAATACGAGCTTTCGGGTTTATAGCAAAAATCTTTCATGGCCTCACATTCTGCCCCTCTTAGGATCATTCATCCTCGAATGAGGGTCAAGGTTCCCTTACTAGCAGTTTCTCATGAACTCACAGTTTCTCACAATCATGGGATATGTCAATCGCTCCGAGTTTGGCTAACTCCCTAAATTTCTGAAAATTTCGCCAGAGTTCCCTTTGCATCTAGGCCTATCCATTTTTAAGAGAGCCCCATAAAACATGTCCTAACTGCAAATACATAATCCATAGACACAACATGACCTTTATAATATTAACCTTGGCCACATAGGAAATCATATAACCAAGGTGAAACAAGACAGTTTTCATATAGATTGAAACAAGGATACAGATTTCATAGGGATCAAATGGTGGAAATCTATTACATGGCTATACAAATAAATAGGGGTACTTCCTTTTCATTTCTTCCTCAGCTTCCCAAGTGGCTTCCTCAACCTGCTGGTTTCGCCATAACACCTTTACAGAGGCAATTTCCTTATTACTCAATTTCCGGACCTGCCTGTCAAGACTGGAAAATGGGACTTCTTTATAGGACAACTCTTTATCTCTTCATTGACCTCAATAGTTTCAACCGGCATGATAGTTGACGGTTATCCCATTGCATTCTTCAACATAGACACATGAAAAACTAGGTGTACTAGTGACATCTCGGGTGGCAACTCAAGCCTGTATGCCACCTGACCAATCCGCTAGACGATCTTGTATGGTCCGACATATCTTGGTCTCAATTTCCCTTTCTTCCCAAATCACATGATACCCTCCATGGGGGAAACCTTCAAGAATACCCATTCATCTTTCTTGAATTCCAAATCCTTGCGGTGAACATCCGAATAAGACTTTTGGTGACTCTGAGCAGTCTACAACCTTTCCTTAATAATCTTGAACTTCTCCATGGCCTGGTGCACAAGGTTTGGCCCAATCAATTCAGCTTCCCCAACTTCGAACCACCCAATGGGAGACCTAAATCTTCAACTATACAGTGACTCGAATGGTGCCATTTGGATACTAGCCTGGAATCTGTTATTATAAGCAAAATCTATGAGTGGTAAATGATCATCCTAGCTACCTTTGAAAGTAAGGGTGCAAGCATGCAACATGTCCTCAAGCGTCTGAATAGTCCGCTCTATTTGCCCGTCATTCTGAGGGTGAAAAGTTGTGCTAAGATTTACCAGCGTGCCAAAACCCTGCTGAAATTTCTTCCAAAAGTTGGTTGTGAACTAAGCCCCTCGATCTGAAATGATTGAGACCGGAGTACCATGCAACATAACTATTTCCTTGATATACAACTGAGCATACTGTTTCGCTGTGTCGGTAGATTTGATTGGCAAAAAGTGCGTTGGTTTTGTGAGTCGATCAACAATCACCCAAATTGAGTCAAACTTGCATGGACTGCGTGAAAACCCTACCAAAAAATCCATATTGATCATCTCCCATTTCCATATTGAAATTTCTATGCTTTGAGCCAGTCCTCCAGGCGTTTGATGTTCGGCCTTCACTTGCTGATAGTTCAGACATTTAGCAACAAAGTCCGCCACATCCTTTTTCATGTTATTCCACCAATAGACTTCCTTGAGATCATGATACATTTCGTAGAACCAGGGTGCACAGAATACCTAGAAGTGTGAGCTTTTGCCATGATTCTTTCCCGAAGACCGTCAATATCTGGAACATATAGGCGGCCTTGGCACCGTAGGGTACCATTATCCCTGACAAGGGAAAAAGTTGTGGCCTTGTATTCATGAATCAACTGTTTCAGATGCACTAACAATGGGTTGTCGAATTGTTTTTCCTTTACCTCTACCACAAGCGACAATTCAGCCCTATTTTGCACAACTACCCCTTCATCATTAGAGTCCGCAAGACGAACTACCAAACCGTCCAATTGATGAACCTCCCAGGCTAACAGCCTCTGATCCACCCTCAAACGAGCCAAACTCCCCATAGATTTCCAGCTAAGAGCATCGGCCACAACGTTAGCCTTTCCCGGGTGATAAAGAATATCTATGTCATAGTCCTCGAGTAACTCTAGCCACTTCCTTTGTATCAGATTCAACTCCTTTTGCTTGAGAATATATTGAAGGCTCTTGTGGTCTGTAAATACACCCACATGGACCCCATATAGATAATGACGCCAAATCTTTAGTGCGAACACCACTGCCGCCAGCTCTAAGTCATGAGTTGGATAGTTTTTTTCATTAATCTTGAGTTGCCTTGAGGTGTAGGATATAACCTAGCTATGTTACATTAACACACACCCAAGCGCGATCCTTGAGGCATCGCAATACACCACAAATCCATATGTACCCTCTGGCAAGGTTAATACCGGCGCTGTAGTCAATCTTGATTTCAGTTCTTGGAAACTCCATTCACAAGCACCAAACCACTGGAACTTAGCTGCTTTCTGGGTCAATTTAGTGAAGGGAGAGGCAAGAGTAGAAAATCCCTCCACAATTCATCTGTAGTTCCCAGCCAAACCCAAGAAACTGTGAATCTCTGTTGGAGTGGTAGTCCTGGGCCAATTCTTCACTACTTCAATCTTTTGAGGGTCAACCGTAATTCCTTCTTGGAAGACGACGTGACCCGAAAATGCGACAGATTCAAGCCAAAATTCACATTGTGAAAACTTTGCATACAACTGATGTTAATGGAGAGTCTGCAGAACCGCCCTGAGATAGCCAGCATGGTCCTTCCGACTTCGGGAATACACAAGAATATTGTCAATGAACACGATCAGAAAGGAGTCTAGAAAAGGCTTAAAGACTCGATTCATAAGATCCATGAATGTTGTCGGGGCATTTGTTAGACCAAAAGACAACACCAGAAATTCAAAGTGTCCATACCGAGTTCTAAAAGATGTTTTTGGAATATCCCGCTCCCTTATCCTCAATTGATGATATCCGGATCGCAAGTCAATTTTTGAGAAATAAGAAGCACCTCACAATTGTTCAAACAAGTCATCTATCCTTGGCAATGGGTACTTATTTTTTATTGCGACCTTATTGAGTTGCTGGTAGTCAATACACACTAGCAGTGACCCATCCTTATTTCTGACAAAAAGAACCGGAGCACCCCAAGGCGGCACACTCGGTCGAATGAAACCCTTCTCCAAAAGATCAATCAGTTGTTCCTTCAGCTCCTTCAGTTCTTCCGGTGCCATTCTATAAGGTGGAATAGATATAGGTTGGGTGCCTGGCATCACATCAATCCCAAAATCAATCTCCCTGTCTAGAGGGATCCCAAGGAGCTCGTCCGGAAACACATCAAGAAATTTATTCACAATTGGCACAGATTCAAGGGTAGGCACCTCAGTTGTAGTGTTTGTAACTCGGACCCAATGATAAATGCACCCTTTCCTAATCATCTTCGTGGCCTTAAGTTAAGAGATAAACCTACCCTTCGGCATGACATTACTCCCTTCCCACTCAATAGTTGGCTCGTTAGGGAATTCGAGTCTCATGACCCTAGTTCGGCAAAGCATGAATAAAGTCAATCCATTGCCATTATTATATCAAAATCGATCATCCCCAATTCAATAAGATCGGCCATGGTATCCTGACCATGCATTGTGACCACACAACCCTTGAAAACCCGCGCGACTATAATAGACTCACCGACCGGAGTAGATACGGAGAACGGCTCATAAAGTTGTTCCAGTTCTATCCCGAAGTTTGAAGCAACATATGGGGTAACATAGGACAAGGAAGACCCGGGATCAATAAGAGCATATACATCATAAGATTAGTAAATATACCTATGACAACATCTGGGGAGGCCTCTGCACTCTGACGACCACTCATGGCATAAAACCGGCTGGGTCCCCTGAACCCTTTGCACCACCCCTAGCCGCACCCGCCCAGTGGGTGCTAGAGAGCCTCGAGATGGAAGGTTTGAGGAAGATGTGGCAGCTGTAGGACATGATTACTGAGTTGTACCCCTGCCTGCTCCCTGGCAAGATGCACGACAGCCCTCTGAATATGGCATCTCAACCCGTATCCGTAGCGTACTGGCATGTCTAGGTTGCAGACTCCCGAATATAGTCTCCCACATTTAGGGAATAGGGCCCTCTACTACTGCTGGGGTCTCCCTCCCGATCGGCCCCGATGATGGGCCCCTACTATTCTGGCTGGGCCTAAAGCAACTCCTCTACTGTAGACCGCGCCCTGATGACAGGGCACTGGCCGAAGACTGAGCATAAGACTGGGATGGCCCTAATAATCCTCTCCGCATCGCTAATCCCTCACCTCCAAATAAATTTCCAAGGTGGCCTGCTGATCGAGCCCTGTTATTTCCTTCTCATTCCATCCTGTGCTTTAATTACCGAGCCTCGGTAGCTCAGGAGAAAGCTACCATCCTTCCATAGTTCATGTCAGAATTTAGAGTGGTTGTGGCAGCCTCATTAATAACCAAGGGGCCAAGGCCCTGCATAAATCGACGCACCTTAGCCTCCACGATGGCATTATGTGAACAACATACTTTGACAGGTGCACAAACTCCATATGATACTCCCACACGCTCCTGCTACCTTGCTTGAGGGTCTCAAACTCTGTAGCACAGGATGCCTTCATCTCGGGAGGCAGGAACTGGTCTATGAAGGCATTCGCAAACTCACTCCATCTTACCAGAGGGCTCCCCTCCTCATGGGAGTCCTCCCACATCTCGAACTAGGAATATGCCACCCCTTTCAGATGATAGGATGCCAACTCCACTCCCCCCGTCTCGGTGGCACGCATAACTCGGAGGGTCTTATGCATCTCATCAATGAAATCCTGAGGGTCTGCACCGAGGTCAGTGCCTATGAAAATTAGAGAGTCCAACTGAAGGAACATGTTTACTCTAGAACTGGAAGAATCCCCTTGCAAGATAAATAAGGTGGTTGCAACATTTGACCTTTGCGCTTGGGAAGACACTGACTGAGTCAGCATCTGAATAGCTCCTCTTAGATCCCCATCCGAAATACCGGTACTAGAAGCTAGGGATAGGGGTGGATCAGGGATATCAGCGGGAGGGATGGTGTTACCCTCCGTAGGTGTAGGAACTGGGGTAGTCTGCTTTGGAGTGGAAGAACCAGGCAAAGTGATAGCAGGGCGCTTGCCCTCTCCCACAGAATCAAGTAGGGATTCATCAGCCACTCCCGAGGGGGCATTGGCTTCCTGGCCAAATATTGCTTTCTTCTTAGGTGTCATTTAGTGAAAGGTAGAACAATGCATGACTTAGAGGAAAGCGACCTCACATACCGCTCTATCTCACGATAAGGAACACAATGAAGAGTATGATTCTTATATGTCCGAGCAGCCCCCTACTTATAGATTTGGTCGACAACACACCAATAAGAAGGGATATACTAGACACGGCTCCAAGACATTCCTAGGACACTTTAAAATATTAGGCACTGATACCAAGTTTGTCACACCCCGACCTCGGGGAGCGCGACCAGGGGGCGACTGAGGTAACCCGATCGAGCAAGCCTTACTCGAACACTTCCTACCCAACTCGATAAAATTACAAGACCCAATTCCTTTTAGTGTAATTGAAGGATAAATAGGGGTTGTACATTTGATCAGGGGCGTGTTATTTTATAACACAACATTAAGTCGTAGTTTAAACTTCCAAGATTTCCATACAGTTGTAAATTAGTACATGCCATAGCTTAGTTCCTAAAATATATACAGTTGACAGTCTAAAATGAAAAGTTTCAAAATACAACGTCATTCTAAGACCACCCCGACACCTATACATGATCCACAGAAACGTCTACGGAGCCTCTAAGGATACAAGAGAAAAAAATGATGATGCCGGCAATAAGGCCCCGACCATACCTCAAAATGTAGTAACTTACACAAAGAATAACTGCAAATCCCTAGGAGGAATGGGGGTTCACCGAGACAGCTGTGAAGAGAACAAGGGTGCACCCAATCTGCGATCGGCACTATCAGCAACGGAGCCACCCACATCCATCAAAAGATGTAGCACCCCTGGCAAAAGGTATGTTAGTACTGTCGAATAATACTAGTATATATGGCAAACACAATTTTTAATAGGATGAACTATGAACCAATGGAAGACAGTTATATCACAGAAGTTCAAGGAGGAGCACCAAATAAGTTTCACATAATTTTTGGTTAAGTCTTTCGGTTCTTTTAGGTTAATATTCTTTAATGCCAAATACCATATCTTTAAAATGTAATGCCACCGTGGGGTTTTTAACACGGAGTCCGGTCTTGGTCCGACAGGCTAAGCCATATCAAGTGAGACATATCCATATTCATAATAATGTTCTGAAACCTAATATAAATGCCACCATGTGTACAACATGGCGTTCAATCTCGGCCTGATCGGCTAAGTCATATCACTTGGGACATAACCTCTTTTAATTACTCTTTGGTTCCCATTTCCTTCTATCTTTTTCCCATGCCTGGTACAACACCTATTTTCATTTATTTGTTCCTTGGCACTTAGATACATCAACACAACACAAGTCTTCCCTTTGTCAATTTGTTCATATAGTTCCATCATTCATTTGTCTAGGGCTATCATACAAGACATGCACATGCTTGAGAAAATAACGAAAACTTGAAAGACATGATCACCTTATCAATTATCATGATTTCAAATAAACACATAGAACAATATGGAACGAAAGTCCGTCACCCAACACATTAATGCAATCAACCAAGTAGAACCGATTTGAAATTTCAAGCCAACCATTTGAACACTAAGAATTAAACACTAAAAAGAAAAGGGTTAGCATAAATACCTCAATGGAGTCTCCCTTAATTCCTTACAATAAATTTCGGAAATCCCTAGTAACTTCGATCTATTTTCTGAGAGCCATGAATTTAGCCAAGAATTAGAGATACGACACATTTGAGCATATTGACAACCACAAGGTGTACATTGTGGTTTTTTATTCCTTTTGTGAGAGAGTTTATTTACTCCAATTACCATCTTTTGAATTCACAGTCTTCCCATACCCCATTGTTACTTATGCATGCAAGATTTCTAGCCTTATACCTATGTACCCACTTGTTAATTACTCACTTTAATAGAAATGTTTGAAATTATTGATGAGGGTACAGTTACTTACCAATTAGGATAAAGACCTAGTAGCCTCCATTAACAATATTCAAGGATTTGGGCATGGATTTAGAGAGAGCTTGATGAATGTTACTCCTTCTCACTCTAGAACTCCCTCTCTCTCTCTCTCTCTCTCTCTCTCTCTCTCTCTCTCTCTCTCTCTCTCTCTCTCTCTCTCTCTCTCTCTATATGTTGTGAAAAATAACAGAAAATGGCCTATTGTGGTGTTTTTAATGGGGTGGGGTTGGATTTTAAAATTTAGAAAATAAGAGCCCGAGTCAGATTTGCGGTCGCATTTGCGATCGCAAAGTCGAAATGCGGTCCACAGAATGGACCGTAAAAATGCTCCCAAAAACTAGGCACACTGACTGGGTTTGTAGTAGAAATGTGATCCGCATTCACGTTCTACGGTCGCATAATGCATCGCAGGACTGCCCTTCACAAAACCCCTAGGAAATTATACGACGACTATGCGGTCCGAATTTTGGTTATGCGATCGCATAATTGACCGCATAGTTAACTTCAAATTGGGCCAACACACTGACTCACTCTATGGTAGAAATGCAGTCCGCATACTTGATATGCAATCGCATTCTCGATCGCAGAATTGCACTTTTCCGGTAAACATAATTTCTTGAATTTTTAATGCAAAGCTTAGTCCTAATTTGGCACTACGAGGTTTCAGGTTTATAGCAAAAATCTTTCACGGGTCTCAAACATTCATTATTATGTTGTCTGCGGGATTAAAGAATAAGAGAGTTGTTTGAACTCCAAAAGCAGGGAGTGCGGACCACATCATTTTTGTGCGTTCGCATAATCAGAAGTGCGGCCGCACCAATATTTATGTGGACCGTAGAATCCCCGAAGTTCCAAACCCAAATTCCAAAGAATATGGACCGCACAATAATTGTGTTTCCACAGAAGCTCATTGTGCGGATCGCACCAGAATTATGCGGCCGCACAACCTTCGCAGGGGCATTTTTGTAAGATATTTTCAGCTTAGTATAAATAGAACTTTTTGTCATTTTTAGGTTAAGTTGAGTTTTCAGAAGTGCACATGAGGGTTTTTGTTTACTGTTTTGAGTAATTTTTACTAGATTAACTTCTAAACATTAGATTTTCTTTATCTAATCAATTATTATGCATTCTATCTTAATTTTTTCTTGCATTTCTTTATTTTTCATGAGTAGCTAAATCTTTAGCTAGGTTGTGGCCCAACCTAGTGTGGGTATGTATATTTAATTTAAGGTTTGTTTGTGATTGGGTTAGTGATATTTAGCCCTGTTTATGCTTGAATTCTAGAATTAATGGTTGCAAGCATTGATTAATACCTATTTAACTTAGTCTCTACTTAAGAAAGAGAGACTAAGTCTAGGAAAACTTACAAGGAATTGGTGTGAACTCAAGAAATTGATAGTCCCAATTAAAGGATCATATCTAGAGATAGTAAGACCCAGCTTGAGCATATATCACTTGATTTGTGCAATACTCATTTGGACTTGAGAAAGCCAAATTAGACTTCAGAAAGCCAAATTGGACTTGAGAAAGACAAATTGGGCATATATCACTTTTCCATTCATTTGGAGTGTTTGAGGAAGGCTCTCTTTCCACATTAGTCAACTGATCTGTTCGAGATGGTTCGTGATTTTCTACAGGCTCTTCAGGTGGTTGAGATTGTTGATCAGCTGACTCACTTTGATAATCTTTTCCTAAAATAACAAATTTAGGGACAAACGTAATTTCCTCATCTTCAGGAGTTTTTTATTCCTTGTGCGAGGGTTAGTATCAACAAAAACAACATGAATTGATTCTTCAATGCGTAACGTTCTTTTACTATAAAGTCTATATCCTCTACTTGAATGAGAGTATCCAAGAAATATACCTTTATCACTTTTAGTATTGAACTTGCCCAAATTGTCCTTTGTATTGTTGTGAATAAAGCATTTGCATCCAAACAGATGAAAATAGCCAATATCGGGTTTCTTGCCATTCCACAATTCATACAGGGTCTTTTTGAGGATTGGTCGAATCAGACACCTATTGATGATGTAGCATGATTTGTTCACCGCTTCTGCCCAGAAATAGTGGGGTAGAGAGTTTTCCACTATCATGGTTTTTCCATGTCCTGTAAAGTTCTATTTTTACACTCTACCACTCCATTTTGTTGTGGAGATCTTGGAGAAGAGAAGTTGTGAGAGATTCCTTGATCATTGAATTTTTTTTTCAAAAGCTCTACTTTCAGATTCTCCTCCATGATCACTTCTGATAGAAGAGATGTAGTATCCCTTTTCTCGTTGAACCTTCTTACAGAAAACTTCAAAATTCTTAGAACATCATCTTTATGACTTAAATATATAACCCAGGTAAATCTTGAGAAATCATCCACAATGACAAAAGCATATTTCCTACCACCTATGCTAGCAGTTCTAGTTGGACCAAATAAATCCATATGCAATAGTTGAAGAGGTTTAGAGGTGGAAACAATGTTTTTGATTTTGAAAGATGAACGAGTTTGTTTTCCTAGTTTACATGCATCAAAAATATGATCCTTTGCAAAATCTAGTTTTGGAAGTCCAATAACGAGATCATGTTTACAAAACTTTTGAATAGTATGCATGCTGGTGTGACCAAGTTTACCATGCCAAACCGAGGGATCATCAATCATGGAAGCAAGACAAATTTGATCCCCAAGATTATCTAAGTTGCTAATAGTATAAACATTTCTATTTCTATTACCTAAAAGAATAACTTCACCTAATTCATCTTCTATAAACCAACCATGTTTCATAAAACGAACCTCATAGTCATTGTCATATAGTTGACTAATGCTGAGAAGATTATAGTTGAGTTCATAATCCTGGTAGACTTCATCTACATCACATGTTGAGCTCAGAGGAACTTTTCCAATACCAATTACATTTCCATTGGATTTGTCTCCAAAGGTAGCTATTCCTCCATCTAGTTTGGTGACTGTCTTGAATAATTATTTGTCACCATTCATATGTTTGGAACACGAGTTGTCGAGATACCATTTTCCTTTTCGATTCTTCTTGCGGTGTTCCTGCAAAACAAACTTACTTTTCTTTAGGTACCCAAGCCTACTTGGGTCCTGAATGGTTAGAATGTTGAGTGTTAGTTTGATTTGTAGATTTAGGTCACCAGACTATTAGAATTTTTAGAGTCTTTTATGCTCTAATTCTGTTCCTGAATTTGTTAGTACTATGGCTATTTTTACAACAAAAGGAACACGCATGAGATTTCTTATGTTGACGATGAATATAAAATTAGATTTGACTAAATTATTACTAGTGGATTTTTTCAATCCATTCAATTGAAGTTAAAGTTCATTAACTTCCTTCCCTTAGCATATCACGCTCAATTTCAGAAACATCTAGATTCAAGGCCCAATCATTCTTTTCTCTTTAGATATTTCTGAGTTTATTTAGAACTCTTTCAATATCTTCAAGAGCAATATCAACAAATTCTTGAAATTCATAACAATTAGGACAAGTAGAGGGACGTACCTCACTAGTTCCCTCGTCTGCCATGAGACCAATTTCACTTGAGTCTTCTTCTTCATCCACTCCTTTGTTTCTTGAGAATCCACGCTGTCTTGATTCCTAACTGCTATCATCTTCTATGGCCATGAAACACATATATCAAATTTCTTTATGGTCAGATTCTTCTTCATCACTCTAGGCTCCGAAAGACTTCTTCCTTTGAAGATTCCTGTTAATCTTCTTATTTATTTCGATCATCTTGAATGTGTATGTGTTTTCCATATTCATAGCATCTTCCATCATTTTCTTTGTTTGTTTTTCCCTTTCTGATGTTTGGTTTAGCTATTCTGCTTTTTCTGTTTTTCCTCACCATGCTTGTTATAACTTGAGAGAGCATGGCTATGTTTTCACCATGTTCTCCACCTTCCTCTTCTTCTTCATCTTCTATTCACCCACAATTGCTTTGAGGGCAACTATTTTTTTCTTTTCTTGTTAAATCTGTCTATCGAAGTGAATTTTCTCAAAGGTTATTAAGTCACATTCATCATAGGACATTTTGCCAAGATTCTGACATTCGAGACCAATGACCTTTATCTGCCAAATCGTAGGTAGACTTCTAATAATTTTTCTGACTTGTTCTCCACTTTTTATTGCTCTGCCAAAAGATTTATGATCTCCAAGAATTTTTCTGAGCCTGGAGAACATTTCTTCAGCAGATTCTCCGTCCTTCATTTGAAATAGCTCATACTCACGAGCTAAAAGATTTATCCTAATTTCTTTTACCTTGTTGGTTCCTTCATATGTGACTTCCAATTTATTCCGCATTTCCTTAGCATTTTGACAGCTTGAGATCTCTTCATACTCTCCACTACTGATAGCATTGTACAACGGATTTCTATTCTTTAGCATTCACATTAGTGGATACTATTACTTGACCGTTCCAATTTTTCTTAGGGGGAATATGAAAATTTCCCTTTTTGATCACCCACCAGACTTTGATATTGTCACGACCTGGATTCCCCACTGTCGGGATCGTGATGGCGCCTAACTTTTAGAATGCTAGGCAAGCCAACAGATTCAGTTCTAGCACATTAATCATTAACCAAATGGTAACTAACAATAATTTAAACTAAACAGATATGAAGTGTGGAAATTTTATAACAGTTTAATACACTAGTACACGACCACCCAAAAGATCCGATGTCATAATCCACGAACGTCTAAGAAATTTTACAAATATTGGTTTCAAGGAAATACATCAGTTTTTCATAATAAAAGAAAACAAAAAACTAAGATAGAGGGAAGGGGACTCCAAGGTCTACGAATGCCGGCATATCTACCTTGGGTCTCTTGTCAAGTGAAGGTAGCAACCCAAATTTTGATAAGTGTGTCCAGTACTGAGATCTGTAGAGAAAGTACAGAGTGAAGTATCAGTACAACCGACCTCATGTACTGGTAAGTGCCGAGCCTAACCTCAGCGAAGTAGTGACGAGGTTAGGACATGACAAATAACATAAACCTGTGCAGTCAAACAATATGCTAACGGATTAACAATTAATAGAAGCTAAGTAGAAATTAACGGGAAGGGGAAACATGCTATTGGGGTACCAAAATAAAGAATCACAGTACTAGAGGAATTTAAACAGTCAGTACACTTTGAATCTGCAATAACAAGTAAACACAACAAATGGAAAATGTACGGCATCACCCTTCGTGCTTTTACTCTTAACCTCATCGGGTAATCACTAATAGAAATATGCACGACATCACTCTTCATGCTTTACCACACAACCTCACCAGATAATCAATAATAGAAACGTGTACGGCATCACCCTTCGTGCTTTACCACTCAACCTCACCATATGAATAATAGAAATATACACGACATCACCCTTCGTGCTTTATCACTCTTCCTCACCACATAAGAAATAGAAACGTGCACGACATCACCCTTCGTGCTTTATCACTCTAACTCATCAAATCAGAGAAGATAATAATAAAGAGATAGAAATGGCAACAACAAGTCTTACTTCAACCCTTAGTTCCACAATACCAATCTCAACTTTGGGTAAAACCCCATCAATACCAAATCCCATAAAACATGATAAGAAACTTCTCAACACATCGAATAACTAGTCTACACATAAACAATATGATCAATATGTAACATTTTCAAGAATAAGACACACTCACATGTATTGACTCGATAACAATGTATAGATACTCGTCACCTCACCTATACGTTGTACTAAACATTCAAACATGTAGAAAATAAGCATATAACACCTAATCCCTCAAGCTAAGGTTTGCCACAACACTTACCTCAATTCTACAGCCAAACTCAAGCCTCAAATACTAGTTTTCCCTTAGTTTCCACTTCCAATCCGCTCGTATCTATTCATAATTAACTTATTAACGTCAATTAATTCTAAATAAACCAATTCCAATGCATAATTATATATTTCCCAAGATTTTCCCCAAAAAGTCAAAAATCGACCTCGGGCCCTCTTGGTTAAAACTCAAAATTTCGGACCAAAACCCAATTACCCATTCACCCTCGATCACTAATATATAATTGGTTTTGGAATCCGACCTCAAATTGAGGTCTAAATTCCCAAATTCTGAAATTCCTATCTTCTACCCAAAAACACCCAATTCCACCATGAAAAACCTTAGATTTTATGATGAAATCTTGTAAAAAGTTAAGAATCATTTACCTATGATTTGGGGAAGAAATGGCCTTTGGAAAATCGCCTCTGGAAGTTTAGGAGAATGATTGAAAAATCCTGTCCAACAATTGTTTTGAACAGTTGCAGTTATCACATTTGCGATCAGGGGTTCGCAAATGCGAACATTCCATTGCAAATGCAAAGAATGTACATGACCTGCTACTATCGCAAATGCAAACACTTGTTCACAAATACGACTTGTTCCTATCGCAAATGCGATGCTGAACTTCGCAATTGCGAAGGTCCCCTTCCAGCCCTAGTGATCGCAAATGTGAAGCTTCTTTGAAAATGCAATGCTAGCATTTGCGATGCGAAATCTACAGACCTGCAACATACCAGAAATTTTTCTTAAGTTTCAAATCACTCTGTAGCCTTTAAAAAACTCACCCTGAGACTTCAGGGCTCCAAACCAAACATGTACAGAAGTCTTAAAAAATCATACGAACTTGCTCATGCGATCAAATCGCCAAAATAGTACCTAGAACTATGGATTCAACACCAAAACATATGAAATTTTTAATATAGTTTTAAACTTCCTATTTTCACAACCAAAGGTCTAAGTCACGTCAAATCACTTCTGTTTCTCAAAAAACTTCACAGATAGGGTAAAAATATCATAACGGACCTATACCGACCTCTGGAACCAAAATACGAGCCCGATACCAACAAGTTCAAATATTATTCAATTTCTAAAAACTATTAATTTCCAGTTTAATAATTTTCTTCAAATATTCATTTCTTGGGATGGGGACCTCAGAATTCGATTCCGCACATATGCCCAGGTCTCATATTTTACCAAAGAACCTCTGGGACCGTCAAATTACGAGTCCGAGTTCGTTTACTCAAAATATTGACCGAAGTCAACTTAAATCATTTTTAAAGGCAAAACTCAATCTTTTTCTCAAATTTTCATATATAAAGGCTTACCGGAAACATGCCCAGACTGCGCACGCAAATCGAGGAGAAAGAAAATATGGTTTTTAAGGACATACAGAATCGGATTCTAAGATAGAAGATGACATTTTTGGTCATCACAGATGTCATATAACATGGTACATGTTTCTGTATGCACTTTTCAATGAGAAAAGTGTTGTCTGTTGAAGTATGGTGGTCGAACTTGAGAGGTTCCCTCTTGAAATAATGCATCGACAGCTGTGTTTGATGCCATGATCTTTTCCTTACTAGCTGTTAAGCAAGGTTTATGATCCTTTCTCTCATAACAGTTGAAATTACAAGAGGGGGTGGGTGAATTGTGGTCTATTTAAAAATTAGTCGACTAACGATGATTTTAGTTGACTAGATTTTGTGTAGAACAAAAAATAACAGTAAATAGAATGAGATAGTCACACATAAGTTTCTATGCTGGTTCGGTACCGCTGTGGTATTTTCATCCAGTTTCCCATGGGTCACAAGGGTTCCCTAGATCTTGAAAGTTATTACAATAAGTATGGTGTTAATTCATTCACCATTAATGAAGTATAGCAACAATGTATCTTGAATGGTGACACAACTCTCTTTTGTTTTCTAACTCTTCCTATCTTTTGTGACATTGATAAACTGAGGAATACAGTGGTTAGGCTAAGAAGTAGACAGACTTAGAAAAAAATGTTTGTAGTTACACAAATCTTCCAACTGATATTAGAAGACTTTTTATAGGAGAGTTTAGAGCCGTTGAACCTTGACTGAGTTAGAGGCACAGGATCTTCAAAGGGAAGTGACCTAAAGGGTGCCTCTCGAATCCTACTCTTGGGAAGGGCCGAATTCATTCATGAATTTCCTTGTCACGACCTTACATTGTGGAGAAATACGATCCTTTTATTGAACTAATTGAGGAAACAAAATATTTGCTAGAAAGAAATTCGAGCCTTTGATTGAGCTAATTGAGGATATAGAGTATTTGCTAGAAATAGCTCCTGATTTGTAGTTTTGATTTCCTTCAATTGAGGTTGAAAGGATGCGATTCCTTTTTCTTTGTCCGTGAATTCACCAACCCATCGTTGGACACCTTCTGATTAGTTTTCTTACCTTTTTGTTGATTCCTGATTTCTACAAAACAAGGTAAGTAAATTTGTCATCATTGAAACTTCAATTTTGACTTGACACATAGGGGGCCATCTGAATGCTCGACAGATAACAATTGTTGTAGGTAAATTCTGTAAGTGGCAAGAATGTCCAAACTATATCACACACGCATGGAACATATCCTCTAGTATCTGAATAGTGCGCTCAGGTTGTTCATCCGTTTGAGGGTGAAATGTTGTGCTTAGCTCCACTCGAGTACCCAACTCATGTTGTACGGCCCTCCAGAACCGTAATGTGAACTACGTACCCCAGTCAGAGATGATAGATACCGGCACGCCATAAAGTCTGACAATCTCACGGATATAAACTTGAGCCAACTGCTCGGAAAAATAAGTAGTCAACACAGAAATGAATCGATCTGACTTGATGAGTCAATCCACAATCACCCAAAATACCTCAAACTTCTTCTAAGTCCGTGGAAGCCAATAAACAAAATCCATTGTGATCCGCTCCCATTTCCACTTTGAAATTTATAACTTTTGAAGCAATCCACCCGGTCGTTGATGCTCATACTTCACCTGTTAGCAATTTAGACACTGAGCTACATATTCCACTATGTCGTTCTTCATTCTCCTCCACCGATAATGCTGCCTCAAGTCCTGATACATCTTCACGGCAGTCGGATGAATGGAGTACCGCGAATTGTGAGCCTTTTGGAGAATCAACACATGTAAACCATCTGTATTGGGCACACATAGCCTTCCTTGCACCCTCAATGCACCATCATCTCCAATAATGATCTCCTTAGCATCACCATGATGAACTGTGTCCTTAAGGAAAAATAAATAGGGGTCATCATACTGACGCTCCCTGATACGGTCATAAAGCGAAGACTAAGAGACCGCGCAAGCCAAAACTCGACTCGGCTTAGAAATATCCAATCTAAAAAACTAGTTGGCCAATGCCTGAACATCCAATGCCAATTGCCTCTTTGATGCTGGTAAATATGCTAAGCTCCCCAAACTCTCCGCCTGGTGACTCAAGGCATCAACCACATATTGGCCTTACAGGGATGACACAAAATGGTAATATCATAGTCCATAAGCAACTCCAACCACCTCCGCTGATGCAAGTTAAGATCCTTCTGCATGAACAAATGCTACAAACTCCGTTGACCGGTGTAGATCTCACAAGGGACACGGTACAGATAATGCCGCCAAATCTTCAAGGCATGAACAATAGTTACTAACTCAAGGTCGTGGACATGATAGTTCTTTTCTTACACCTTTATCTATCTAGACGTGTAGCAAATCACCCTACGGTCTTGCATCAATACCGTGCCGAGACTATCCCACAATGCATCATAATATATAGTATAAGACCTCGAGCCTAAGGCATTAACATCACAAGGAACTCGTAGTGACCATATCGAGTCCTGAAAGCAGTCTTCGAGATATGTGGCTCCCGAATCTTCAACTGATGATAGCCTGAATGAAGTCAATCTTGGAAAACACCCTGACACCCTGTAACTGGTCAAATAGGTCATCTATACGAGGCAATGGATACATGTCTTCATTGTAACTCTATTCAACTGGTAATAATCAATCCACATACGCATAAAACCATCCTTCTTCTTCACAAACAAGAATGTAGTATCCCAAGGTGGCACACTGGGCCGGATGAAACCCTTATAATAAATATGCTATAGTCTCAAACCCACTAATAACAACTACACACAACTGATACACACAGTCAACAATAATAGAATCTCACACAGGTGTAGATATATTAATAGGAGAACTCAAAGAATCACGAGATACGCCCATGCACGGGGCGAAATAAGATGACGCATAGGAGTAAGTGGAGCCTGGATCGAATAGAACTGATGTATCACTATGATAGACCAGAACAATACTTGTAATAACAAAGTAGGAAAAAACTACCTCTATATGAGCAGGAAGAGCATAGCATCTGGCTTGGCCTCCCCCTCTAGGGTGACCTCTACCTCCCCGACCTCCACCTCGAGTTGGTTGAGCAGGGGGAGTGGTAGCTGGTACTGTAACCATAGCTTTAGGACCTAGTGGATCACGCGATGACCGAGAAGTCTATAGAGGTGCACCCCTCCTATGTCGGGGGCAATCCCTGACCATATAGCGAGTGTCGCCACACTCAAAACAAGCTTTTGGAGGGCATGGCTGTTATGGTTGGCTTGGGCAAGGTCTACTGGACTGACCGCTAGAAGCTACCCGTGCAGGAGGCATACAAGACACCGGCGGTGCATAATAAGGCTCTTAGGGCCTAGTATTAATGAATTACCACTAGCAGGTTGAAGAGCTGAATGAAATGGCGATTCACATAGACCTTACCATATCAAACTGCAGTTGGGGAATAAGTACCAGTATAAGTGTCGGTCTCTCGAGACCTCTTGGCCTACCTCTCCTCTATATCCCAAGCAAGCATGCCCTCCACTCTCCTAGCAATACTCACAACATGCTGGTACGGAATATCCATCTCTAAATCCCGGGCCATTCTAATATTAATGCTGGGATGGAGCCCCTCAATAAACCGTGAACCCTCTCTCGAACTGTGGAAATTAAGGCTGGTGCATGTCAGGCCAAATCACTAAAGTAAACTGCATACTCTGACACAATTATAGTACCCTAGCGCAATTGCTCAAACTCTGCGCACCATGCGTCCCTGAGACTCTGGGGGACATACAATCTCAAGAACATGTCCTAGAACTGAGTCCATGTAAGTGAAGCTGCCTCAGCTAGACTACACAACTCATAAGAATGCCACCACTGATAGGCTGCTCCTCTAAGCTGGAATGTGGTAAAATAAACTTTACTCGACTCCGCTACAACCATAGTGCGGAGGATACGATGAAACTCCTCCAGAAAACTATAGGCATTATTTGTCACCAATCCACTAATGGTAGGAGGGTGGATCTTCTTGTACCTCTCCAGTCTGAGCTGCTTTGCCTCAGAAGCTGGTGTACTGGCCTCGGGCTGGACTGGAGCTACCTGCTGCATCGGTATAATTTCTGGAACTTGGTTGACTGGAACCCGCTTCTCTGGGATATGGGTGGTGGGGTTCTTTTCTCCTCCCCCATCTTGAGATGTGGCAGGAGCAAGTGAAATCAATCCAGCCCGAGCTAAGGTGCTGAACATGCTCAGAAACTGGGCTAGAGTCTCTTGCTGGGTTGGTAAGGCAACATGTACCTTAGGTGTCTGTTCTTTAGCTAGATCTACTAGGGGCTACTTCGTAGCATCTCGTGCGGGTGCTCTGGCTGGACCGTATGGACGTTCTCGGCCTTTACCCCAGCCCTGGCCTTTGGCGACTCTAGCAGGGGCACATGTGTATGATAATCAGATGCGCATGTATGTATCCTCACCATCTACAAGAGAATATAATATAGAAGTTTAGAATTTTGAAATCAACAAATCTTCACACGACAAGAAATCAAAGAAGTGTAACTATCCTAATAGTTCCATAGCCTCCCAAAGATAATTATAGACGTCTCTGTACCGATTTGCGAGACTCTAATCAACCGGCTTGTGAATCACGACACCTATGAGCCTAGAGCTTTGATACCAACTTATCACGATCCAATTTCCCCTCTGTAAGATCTCGTGATAACACATAGTCTCTACGACTAGGTAAGCCTAAACAATTACAAAAATAATAGAAATAGAAGTAAAAACGCATTAACTAACTGCAAAAGATAATAACATAACTCATAACTATGCCGCTCGGCATGTACAATAACCAACTCCTCAATAATACATAATTTTTTTCAAAACCCGGAACATCGTAAGTGAAAAACTATAGAAGGAAACTAGTATCTCTATACACCAGAGTTTAACAAAAGAAGTACGAAAGGCAAATGACATAGGAGGGAATAGAGGGGGACTCCGAAGTCTGCGGACACGACAGATATACCTTGAAGTCTCCAACTGTCACTGCTCACTAATGACGTGGCTGGTAAGAAGTACCTAGATCTACACAAAAAAATATGTACAGAAGAGTAGCATGAGTACACCATAATAGTACCCAGTAAGTGCCAAGCCTAACCTCGGTTGAGTAGTGACGAGGTGAGGTCAGGGCCCACTAGTGTGTATAAAATATTTAAGGCAAAGAAAATATTATGATGTAATAATATATTGGAATTAAACGAAAGGAAATCCATAAAGAAGTAACAGTACAACACACAAAAATAAATAGCAATAGATCTCCCAAGATACCGTCTCGTTATCCCAAAGTAACTGTACAGGGAGAACTCCTGAGGTACCTCTTTGTAATCTCAAAAGTAAATATGCACGGTCTCCCAGGATACCGTCCCGTAGTCCCAAAGTAAATATGCAGTGGGATCTTCTGGGATACCGTCCCGTAGTCCCAAAGTAAATACACAGCTCAAGGAAATAGAAATGCCAGTAACAGCACGAAATCCTACAGTTTAGACTAAGTAAAAGTCAAGGAAAAAGCATGAAGACACATAAACATGCTACTCTAAGCTAAACAGGATAGCTACACGTACTAGTATAACTCAATTAAGGAAAAACATGTTATTATTCAGTAAAAGTCAGGTTTTACAACAAATAGGTCGTGTACGCACTTGTCACCTCACGTACATGGCGCTCACATATCACAACAGTGCCAAATCCTAAGGGGAGTTCCACCACACAAGGTTAGACAAGCCAATTACCTAAAAACCAAGTTCATCAATCTGTAAGAATGCCCTTTCCTCGATTATCTGATTCTGAAATGCCCAAATCTAGTAAAACACAATTATATATCATAAACACAACTATAATAGACTAATATTAATGAAATTAAGACTTTAACAAGAAATTCAAAAATCGCCCCAAAAGACTCCCCTGGACCACGTCTCGAAATCGGGTAAAAGTCACAAAATATGAGCACCCATTCATTCACGAGTCCAACCATACAAGAATTTCTCAAACTGATCTCAAATCGCCTTTGAAAACTCAAAAACATAGTCTAGGAAGTTTCTACCGTTTTCCCTCCAATTTTCCAACTCAAATCCCTAATTAAAGGGTGGTAAACTTAGATTGATGAGATATAACCATAAAGGAGATAATAATCGTTACCCACAAGCTTCCTCTAAAACCCTCAAAGTTTTACCTCAATCCGAGCTCTCTAGGTCCAACGATGGAGAATGAAATCAAACCTTCGACTTAGCCTTTTCTACGTAGCGATTTTGCATTTGCGAGCCCATAATCGCACAAGTGATGCCGCACCTACGGAAATTCCACTGCAGGTATGGACTTAACTTATGTCCCTTGGGTCTGTATCTGCAAGAGGAGCGTCGCACCAGCAAATGCGCTACTGCGACAAAGGAGTCGCACCTGCGCACCATCCTACCGTAGAAGCGAGGCCACTTTTGCGAAGATATATCCGCATCTGCAAACCCAGCCTAGGCTGCCCAAATCCGCTTCTGCGATCTACCTTTCGCACATGCGAACCCACACCTACGGTCTCCCCACCGCATGTGCGAAATAGCAGAAACAAGAAAACTTCAACAATTTGCATAAGTCCAATTCCAATCCGCCAAGCATCCAAAATTCATCCGAGGCCCCTGGGACCTCAACCAAATATACCAGAAAATCCTAAAATACCAACGAATTTAGTCGAGCCCTCAAATCACATCAAACAACGCTAAAAACATGAATCACCCTCCAATTCAAACTTAATGAACTTTGAAACTTCAAACTTCTACAACCGATGCTGAATCCTATCAAACCACATGCGATTGACCTCAAATTTTTCACAAAAGTCATATTCAACATGACGGACCTACTCCAACTTCCGGAATCGAAATACGACCCCGATATCAAAAAGTTCACTTCCGATCAAAATCTCCAAAAATTCAACTTTCGCCATTTCAAGCCTAAATAAGCTACAAACCTCCATTTCATAGTCCAAACACGCTCATAAGTCCAAAATCACCCCAGAGAGCTAATGAAACCAATGAAACTCTATTTCAGGGGTGACTTCACATAGTTCCGACTACGGTTAAAATCCTAAGGCTTAAGCTTCCTTTTAGGGACTAAGTGTCCCAAAATACTCCGAAACCAAAAATAAAACCTCCCGGCAAGTCACATAAGTAGAAAAAGATGCGAGGAAAGCAATAAATAAGGGATCGGGGCTATAACTCTCAAAACGACTGGTCGGATCGTTACACATGTATTGTAGGTTATTTTGCTAGTTAGTTAGTGAAGTAGATGTTTATTATATATAGGTTCACGTGTACAGTGTTTTTAGCTAATTAGCCATTCACTCTCATTTTTCTACAATTGAGACTCAATTACTTCCTGTACTTTCTTCTTCTTTCTTCGATTCGATTTGAGCTTCAATTCTCCGCACTTCAACGGTGGAATTTATCAATAGCATGATGAAGTAATTATTTCAATGCAAGTAAAATTAGCGAATGCTTCAGTACATTTGGATAAAAATAAATCAAAATCAATCGGGCAAAAGAATTACGTATCCAAAGATCACTTGTTATAACACGCAAGACGTGAAGAAAAAGTGATGCTCGAAATTTGAACAGTATTGACGTTATCAAATGCTTCAAACATTTAATTGAAACTTGAAACGCTAAGCTTTGCAAATCTACTGTAGGATTACAGTTCTTGATGTGTTCTTTGTTAGATTAATGAAGGATCTACAATGGCGAGTTAATTGAGCTCATGCAAGCTAGCAACTAAAGGTAAGTGATGACTTGACGCATGACTAGTTTTTATTAAAATCATGATTTTGTATTGAGATATATGCATAATTTTGACAAAGATTGATTAGCTAAGCTAATGAGTTTTGAGTAAGGTATACACATGTAAGTTTTCAGATGCAAGTGCGTAAGCATATGTACAATTTTATTAGTGGTAAACACCTACCATACTACTAGTTAGTACTCTCTGCGCCGAGGCGGAGCTAGCTATAGCGTGCAGGTTCAACGGAGCCCAATTATTTTTGTGTAAATGTTATAATTGTATTAAATTTCATAAAAATATGTATAAATATTTAATTGCGAACAAACGATATGTTTCGTGATAGTTTTGAAAATCATAAACTTCAAATGTTGATTTCGTCTCTGCTTACGCACGTTATATCATAACATATATATGAGTTTACTTCTTGCTCTTGCAATATACGTAATTTACAAGAACTATTAAATTTTATAAAAAATATGTATAAATATTTAATTGCGAACAAACGATATGTTTCGTGGCAGTTTTCAAAATCATAAACTTCAAATGTTGATTCCGTCTCTGTTTACGCACGTTATGTCATAACATATATATGAGCTTACTTCTTGCTCTTGTAATATACGTAATTTACAAGAACTATTAAATTTTATAAAAATATGTATAAATATTTAATTGCGAACAAACGATATATTTCGTGGCAGTTTTGAAAATCATGAACTTCAAATTTTGATTCCGTCTCTGTTTACGCACGTTATGTCATAACATATATATGAGATTACTTCTTGCTCTTGTAATATACGTAATTTACAAGAACTATTAAATTTTATAAAGATATGTATAAATATTTAATTGCGAACAAACGATATGTTTCGTGGCAGTTTTAAAAATCATAAACTTCAAATGTTGATTCCGTCTCTGTTTACGCACGTTATGTCATAACATATATATGAGCTTACTTCTTGCTCTTGTAATAAACGTAATTTACAAGAACTATTAAATTTTATAAAAATAAGTATAAATATTTAATTGGAACAAACGATATATTTCGTGGCAGTTTTGAAAATCATAAACTTCAAATTTTGATTCCGTCTCTGTTTACGCACGTTATGTCATAATATATATATGAGCTTACTTCTTGCTCTTGTAATATACGTAATTTACAAGAACTATTAAATTTTATAAAAATATGTATAAATATTTAATTGCCAACAAACAATATGTTTCGTGGCAGTTTTGAAAATCATAAACTTCAAATGTTGATTCCGTCTCTGTTTACGCACGTTACGTCGTAACATATATATGAGCCTACTTCTTGCTCTTGTAATATACGTAATTTACAAGAACTATTAAATTTTATAAAAATATGTATAAATATTTAATTGCTAACAACCGATATGTTTCGTGGCAGTTTTGAAAATCATAAACTTCAAATGTTGATTCCGTCTCTCTTTACGCACATTATGTCATAACAAATATATGAGCCTACTTCTTGCTCTTGTAATATACGTAATTTACAAGAACTATTACATTTTATAAAAATATGTATAAATATTTAATTGCGAATAAACGATATGTTTCATGGCAGTTTTGAAAATCATAAACTTCAAATAATGTTGATTCCGTCTCTGTTTACGCACGTTATGTCACAACATATGAGCTAACTTCTTGCTCTTGTAATATACGTAATTTACAAGAACTTACGGTTTATACCACAAACCCCGTTTGGAAACAATAATATACAAACTGCATACATCAATAAAGTTATAATTGTTTGATTGAAGACAAATATTCCGTAGAGGGGGAAGATAATGAAGTGATCGATGTGATTAATAAAGTGAAGACTAGACAAAAAAAGAACTATTCAAGACGTCATTAGGCTATATATGGTGGTGCCAGGATGTTGTGGAATACAGGAACAAATTGAGGCCCAAATGGAATCTAATAAACCTAGATTAGATTAATACCTTTTCTAATCTTAGACAAGTTCACAAATGTGTTTGAGTTTTGCTTTAAGAGAAAGTCATATAATTAAGGTCCCACCATATATATAATTATATATTAATAGCCTTTTAAACTTGTAGTCTTATCCCCGAGTTTGAAAGATGGTGAACTAAAGCCTTGTATATCTATAATATTCTTTAAGAATATTAATTTCAACATTCTCAGGTGCTTGTCGTTATGTAATAATGCGTCTTAACTAAGAAACAAATTATTATCCTCTTTCATTGAATCTGCAAATCGATTCCCTGATCATTGATCGTCTAATCAACTTTTTGTTCTTTCCTTTTGAAAAATTCAAAAAGAAAGCTAAGGAGAATTAGCCAGAAAAAAAAATCTTTCACGATGTTTGATTGGAAAGTAAAAAATATTTTTCAGAAGTAACAATTTATTAAAGTTTGTTAATAGTGTTAGCAAATATATTCGTATTGTGTTCTCATGAAATTTTTGAGTATTAAAAATTGATGATAATGTTAAGAATTCGAATAATTGTCAAATTAAATGACTTCCGCCAAAAGTGAAGGAAGTCATATTAGATCTCTTTTGATGGAAATTATTTTCGTGGACAATAATTCCTGGCAATTAAACGAAACAAAATATTTATCTTAAACAATTCTTTAAAAATATTATTTGTCATGCCAAACACATTATGACAAATCAAAAAACATTTTGCTTAGTATCAAATATTAAGAGAGTAGAGCAATATTTAAAAAATTAGAATGCGATCCATTGTACACGAAACATAACATTTTTTTTTAAAAGAGAACGGCCTGAAAAGAAAGGTGGGTTAGCCATCCTTGGAAAATAATTAGACGGCTAAAATTAGTAGCGAAGTCAGAAATTTCCTCAAGGGTGTTAAAACTTGGAATAAGTTAAAAAAAATACCGACAAAGAGTGTTCAATATATATTATGTACCTCTAAATTTGATATTTTACCTACTTACACTGTATAATTTTCCGACAAAGAGGGATCAATTGACCACTCTTACCAAAGTGTATAGTTTCGCTCGGGCTGAAATAGAGAAATAGTCTATATATCTATATTATTATAAAAGCATGAATACAAAGTCGGTTTACAAAAATAACCTTATAATATTAAGCATAATAACTCATAATAAAAGGATATAACCGAAATTCTAGATATTAATATTATAATCCTATTAGTTTTAGGACATTATAATACACGTTAAAATCCTACACAATACCAAGACAACTTATAACAAGAATTGTAGCAACAAAATAAGTGGCAGAATCACTTATATGGATGTTCTATCTTTTGTTTAATCTCTA
>MU680867.1:11470-74517 GCA_026770625.1 Nicotiana glauca | reverse complement strand
ATATAAAAAATACCATTTATAAAGAAGTGTTTGGTAAGATACCATCACATTAGATACCTTTACAATACATAATTATCTGCCTAACATGACTAAAACTGATCATTTATATACGTCCAGATGATGTTCTTTCATTTTGAGTTCACGTATTATGCTAATGTAACAATTTTTTTAGGCATTTAGATGATTTTCATAGTATTTTATATAAAATTTCTCTCATTAATTAAATTTTATTGTTCCTTCGTATAAATAAATATTTAAATCATCATGTACTATTATTAACGTGTAACGCACGTTTATAGATATTAGTTATTATAAAAGCACGAATATTTCCGCTAGATATTGAACGACTAAAATATCCCCGAAATATTAATCGGCTTTTATGCCCTTAATTGCATTACTACTTATATAAAATAATAGGATTCATATATTAGTAAAAAGAATAGAAATAGACTTGTGATAGAATACCACGTCTGAATTTTGATGTCTAAACAAAGATGATTATCAGTTTTGGACTTTTGCTGTTGCTTTATATTTTCCCCTAAAGTGACGGCTTATAATTAGGAGACGAAGATACTAATTGTAGTTTGCTTGCACGTTTGCACTCGTGTCAACAACACGAGACACATTAAAAGAGAGATAAGCAGGAAAAGAAGTCTTTCATACAGAGAACTACATGAATCAATATTATCCTCCGCATAATTAACAAGAAGTTAAGCTATCGCCCTGTACGCCGTATAAGCATCGCATGGATTGTGATAACTTTTTTATGTTAAAAATTATATTACGGACTTACAATTATTGATAATAAGGTAATATATATACAACTATTTTCACCTTATAAATTATTACGCACAATGAAGATACGACTGTTAGTAGACGTACTTGATGCTTCTAAAGAATACGAACACCAAAAAAGCTTCTAACTATTTGTCGCTTATTAACTCTCTAATATAGTAATAGCCCAAGATATGATGTAGCAAGGTAGAAGAAAATCAGCAGCAGTAGAGTAAGAGAAATTGTGGCATAAATCTACCAAATCTCAGGGGAAAAAAAAATAACTATCCAGAGCATTAATTGTTAGAACATCCATAGCGAAAGCAGACATACAACTAGGCATCAAATACATGTGAACTAGACAACACAATAATAATGAGATTAGAAACACTAACCTCTTAAAGTAGTTGCACAAACCTTCCAAGCAGCAAGAATCCAGGGCTGCAGTCTTCTGCTATTTGCCTAGTAAAACCTTGGATGATTTTGCTGTTGGGTGGGCAAGAACAATACAACTAAAAGGTAATTAATTAGGTGAAACTAGTCTTCCTTTAATAGACCCGAAATTAAGCCATGATAGGGCTCAAAAACGTGTAGGATTCTACAAGTAGAATCCTACTCTAACTCAAAAGGATAACTTTTCTCCCAAGCTACTTTTTACCCAAGTCTGTCCAGGTTTTTACTAGGTATAGCAGGGACCACAGAAATAATAAGAGGCTATTAATTATAGTATTAATTCGAAATTAGCATGAATTAATTCTTACTATAATTAATTGCAATTTATTCCACTAAAAAACTGCAATTGAACTCCTCAATATGAATTTCGAAAATTCATCAACACTTATTTTAACTCCCCATGTTAAGATTTTAAATACCAGTTAATTAAATTAAATCACTGAAAATTTAATTTAATTAACTAATTAAATCCTTTATAATTTCGCTTAAACCATTTCATGTGACGGATACAAAATTCACCGGCCAGATTTTCACATGAAAACTTATAAGCTTACATAAAGGGGTATCATCAAACCCAAAGGCGAGTCATGGATTCTATCAACTAATTATTATTCACAAATATTATTCGTTATTGTCCAATCTATTAGGCATATACTAACTCTAAATAGAGTCGTACCTTTTGATAAATCAAAACAATAAACAAATTATATTGATCATAATAATCATATCAAGATTAAGAGTATAAACTCATTTAATGAACTAGAGAGAATGTTTTATATATTCAGTACAAAAATATATTTTCTCTACTTGGTCCGTTCAATATACACTGAGTAAACTAGCACAAGATGTTGGAGTAAAACTACTCCCATAATCAAGACAAATTATACAATAATCTTGTGCTACAATCATCAAGATATTTTGTCCAACAATATCTTTGATTGTGAACATAGTTTATTAATTATGAGAACCAACAATTTAATCTTCTGTGCATGAGCTAAGACTCCATACACTAAATTGTCTACTACATAACTAAAACGACACACATGTAACAAATGATCTATTTAAAACAGTACTTTATTGAATTGAATAAATTAAATAAATAATTGTTCCATAAAGAATAAAATATAATACTATGTCTAAACCGCATGGTTAATAGTATATCGCAACATTAATCGCATATCTATTTACAAAGTGCAACTATATATAACCTATGTAAATTACAAACAATTGTAATCTAGCTACTCGCAAATTAAAAAAAATTTAATTTCCTACAAAATAAATTTGTATATACGTTTGAACCTATGTTTTTGTAATCACAAAAGTTTATCTCTTACGAGTACTGATATTTCAATCAAAATGGGAAACCTTAAGCATAATTAATATTTATCCTAACAAAAATCTCTCTAAAAGAGAAAAGAAGTCTTAAGCAAGATATCATTGTTAGCCTGTCGATGCAGCCACTCTCTTCTTTGGTTCCTCTATTTCTATTACTATTGCAGGCAATACAGTAATACACTCTCTCGCCCAATATATTCATCAGATTGTATTAAGAAGTGGAGTATATGATTTTTTTCTTGAGTTAATTATTAATTTTTTTATTATGTACATTCATATGTTTGAGAATACATAGCGTATTAATAAAAAGTTCCAATTTGTGGTTATTGGAAGTCACATTCATATTTTAATGGTATTTATACACAAATAGCTTGCCGGATTCACCCTTTAGTTTTCTTTGGGGCTAAAAAACATTTGTTCAAAACTAAAATATGAGGTAAAAAGTATATTCTCATCATATCTTACATTAATTATTAAATACGCCCATGATTATACGTGCGAGGCATAGAAACTAGCAAATTCAAAAAGTTTGATTAATGACTATAAATCACCTTAGTTACGTTCAAGGACAAATTAAAGTGCAAGTGCTAGAAAAGGTAGAACTTAGCCTGGTATAAGAACAAATGTTCCCTTCACATCATTAATACAAATTATAAAAAATGCAAGGTTATGTAAACCAGATCTTCCATTGCGTATTTTCACTTTTATTAGTACCAACAAAGTAATTTTTGGGAAAGCTTAGAAAATATGGAGTGGAGAACAATCTAACATAACCTTTTTGCGAAAATTTCTAGTACCAACAAACTTTAGTAACTTTAGTCTACCATGATCGATTACACTGTTAAAATTATGTTATTTTTGAAATTTAGTAATTTTTACATATATATTTATACTTCATGGCAAAAACATATCCGTTCAGAGTAGATTTGAACTGTCAATTACACTTGTAGATGTGCACCTAATAAAAATTGCATCATAATTTTCTTTGAGCATGGGTCACGCACATATATTTAAGTAATTTTTAGGAAAACTAACATTGTTATACATGATTTAGAGAGAGGAGTATGACTTCGCTTGAACCCATATCCCACAACTTGGATAGACACAAATAGGATACTCCGGTGTCACTTTTGATTTTTTGAACCTTCTAGACTTATTGGTAGAACTTCAAGTTTAATAAGTATTGACGTTCGCTTTCCCTGTGAATAACACTTAGGACTTTTAACATTAAAGATTTTCCCATGGAACAAGCGGAGTCAAAAAAAATTAAAATCGTGGCCATTTAAGGTCCTTGGGTGTCATTTCCTGTTTGTTTGTAGGGTATTCTGCGACAACACATGTCAGCTGGTGGGTCAGTACAGTTCGTCCTTGGCCCGCTAAAACCGCGGCGGAGCACCAGTCTAGTACCCGCAGTCCAGCCTACTCTTTTGTGTGAAAGCACCTGGAATACCATGGGTTCTCTCTTGCCTCTTTCTGTTTTGCCTTGGTCGCCTTGTCTACATAATACCAAAACATCTTCCTTCTTTTTTGCTTTTTTCGAATTATTAAGAATCAGCCATCGATCAATAATCAATTTTCTTACAGTTATGTTGTTATTTGTGGGGCTAAAAAAGATTTGGACCTGAAGTTCAATCTGAATCTGCGTTGGTTGATATGAGCGGTACTTTCGTTGTATTTAGTAAAGTGATTTTGATTAAAATATGAAGTCTTTATTTTGTCCTTTGTATTATTTATATCTATATCTATATCTATATTATTATTAAAGCATGAATACAATATCGGTTTATAAATTTTTATAATATTAAGGATAATAACTTATAATAGAAGGACATAATCGAAATTTTAGATATTAGCCTTATAATCATACTAGTTTAAAGACATAATACTACTTGTTAGAATCCTACATAATTACATTTAAGAATCATATTAGTATAATTACTTTCGGACTGTCTAATTTATATAAAATTGAACAAGTAAATATCTTTAATTATGTAATCCTATTACTTTTAGGATACATAAATATATTAATATTAAGTTAACCAAGTATGCAGTTTTTTTAATGATTTCGAAGTCCCATGGAGTCTAACAACTGAAATACTATTACAAAAGAGATAAATTTAATATTTTAGCAATACTTTTGTACACTAACACTTCTCATCACGGTAGTCCAAATATAATTAAGATTATAGGCATATAAGTTCAAAAAGAACGCATGTGTTCGAAAAGTGATTTCCAATAGAATAACATATGGCCTAACGTGTAGGGTTTAAGAAATATGTCCTAAAAGATTACACGGCTAATGTATGTATTTCGGTTATGTCCTTTCATTATAGTTATTATGTTTAACATTATAAGAATATTTTTGACAATCAAAATTATAATTTGAAAATGTGTTATAATATCCTATTACTAATTAATTTGAGAAAGTATTATATTGTCCATATTCATTAAAAAAAGGAGAGTATATATATATATTTTGTAATTAAGAATCTTTATTACCAAGTAAATACTTACAGCACCGAAAAAAAAAAAACTCGGCACCCTCTTTTGTTAGACATGAAGCCCCAACATAAGATTTCTTCACTACCCCCTAATCAACTACACCCCTTCCTAGATTATGCTGGATACCAGTTCATAGTACTTAGATAGGCACCCAGTTTTTTTTACAATTTTGAGCACGTATATGAATCTCATGTACTGTCGTTTTCACTATACTCAATACATAGATTTGTTTCTTTTGAAATGTACTATTTTTCCTAGCCTGCCAGACGTAGTAAACTAATGCAGCAAAAGTCATTTTGTATAGCTCTACTCCAGCACTCTTTCCTGCTGCTTTCTTCACTGCTCATTGCACTTCTTCATGTCATTGTTTCTTCCTTCTCATGATCCCTTGCTAGTATAACAATTTCTACTATATTTCCCATGATACTTCACACTTGAAGAATAGATGTTGTACCGTTTCATTGCTTGTTTGACATATTGTGCATAAGGTTTCATGAACTAACCCCCATCTTGCAAGTCTGTCTTTGGTAGCTAATCTGTCTAGAATAGCCAGCCTTAGGATGAAAATCTATTTAGGCATCCCTTTATTGTTGCATATTAGACTTCTGCATTGCACCTTTTGGAAGTCCCCTTGTAGTTTTTTGTGCAACTTTCTGGTAGAAAAACTGTCTATCTGCTTCACATCCTTTTCTAAATATCCTGCCTCTTGAAATTGTGTCTTTGCTTCGAATATCTTTTGAATTACCCAGGAGGCATTCTTTAGCTCTGTGTCGCATATACAGTTCTTTTATATAGTACGTATGAACCCACTGCACCCACATTTTCTCCTTCTTTTTAAATATGTTCCATAACAACTTACATATAGCTGCTTTGTTCCATAGCTCTATGTTTGTGAAGTTTAGTTCCTCTGCTGGTTTAGGTACACATAACTTGTCCCAAGTGATCAATGCCTTTTTTGTTGGCTCAGCATTCCTTGACAGCTGTGAGCACGTGATTTTTGCCTCGCATGAATTACTCCTACAGGATTCTTAAAATTAGGATTTTTCTTTAATAATTTAATTTTAGGTTTTAATTGCATAATTTTCATGTTTGTTTGTATTTTTGTGTGCATGATTAATTTAGATAATTTATAAAAAATATAAAAATATTTGTATTTGCATTTAGGGTCCTATTTTATATTTTTAGGATAATTAGTCATTTAATGTTACAAAAATGAAAGAAAATACCAAAAATAGTTCATTTATACATTTTTAATTTTTAATTTTCGAATTTGTTATAGTTTTCTTTTAATTTAGGACTTAATTAATTTTTGGAAGCAATTAGTTTGTTAGTTTAGTTGTGGAATTTAAATCAGATTTTTGTTTTTATTTAATTTTGTATTTAATAAATTTGAAAATAAAAAAAGGGGAAGGAAAAGAAAAGGAAATCAAAGAAAATTAAAGTTTTATTAACAATCCCCAATTTTTGGGCCAGTCTTCAAATCAATCCCCAGCCCAAACCAAATCCCCACCTCCTACCCGTCCAAAAACACCTGACCCAGCCCAAACCCATGTCCAAACCCGGTCCAGCACCCCCCATAACCAAAACGACATCGTTTAATTTGAATGAATCCTAGCCGTCTAGATTGAATGATCCAATGGCTCAAAAGCCTGGATCACTTTGGATTTAAGTGTCCAAACGCACCCCACTACCCCATCTCTCATCTCTCAACCCTCACCCCTTCAGAGAAACCCTAGCCGCCACCGTTCCCTCACCGTCTCCGCCGTCTGCCGCCACCGAAAATCGCCTACAGCGGCGGCGAGTCTCCAATCACCGTCAAAATTACACCAAATCACCACTTCACCTTCCTCATTCCAGATCGCCACTCCATTTCTTTCAAAAACCCCTGCAACCTCTCAAATCTTCGTTTAAAAAATGGAAACCCTAGTGCCGCCACACTTCTCCGATGGCGGCGTCGCCTCTATTCAAGCTTAAAACTACACCCCAGAACCCTCCTTACAGTCTTAAACTGGTTGTCTTCAAAGCCTAACCAAACTCTTTGAATTTCATACCAAATTTCAAGATCCTATGGATTTCAGAGTTTAAATACGAGTCAATATTCGTGTTAACCAAGCTTTTTTCGAAAGCTTTGGCTAATTCGAGTTTTGGCTCGATTTTGAGAGATTTAGCTATCCTGGTCGGCCCCTGCTCCCTCACCTTTTGAGTCATTCATCTCAGTTAGTTGTCAACCTTTCTTTGTTTTCCATCTTTAATTTTCTTTGGTTTTGTTTATTTGCTTCTAATTCGTCCCCTTTCTTTAGTTAGTAGTTGATTCGTTGTATTATTCAGACTTAGGTTATTAGTAATTACCAGCATAATTAATTTTTCTTTTTAAGTATTTCAATCTCATGCTTACATTTGCATCAATGGCCTTTTCCTTTCGTTTTTCTGTCAGTTCTCTTGGATGCCGGATTGGCGGATTTCTGTAAGCCTGTGGTCTGTTTAAGCCACAATTTGGGCTTCAAAGGTTCAGGAAGCCCAAGGGCTGTTGGAACCTGTTGATGCAGTAGCCCAAAAGTCTTGGGTCAGTCCAGGGTCAACTTGACCCACATTCTGTCTTAACTTAGGTAATTTTTAGGTAATTATGGGTAGTTTGGGATTTAGCCTTAGGGAATCTTGCAGTAACGAAAATAGGAAGCCCCTAGATGCTTCTAGTAGGGGGTTTTAATTTGAATTTCAGGTTGTGGGTAATTTAACTTAGAAAACAAGTCAAAATCTTAGGGATTTTTAAGCAAAAAGCAGAGATTAAAAAGGACCTAAGGGGTAAAATAAAATCTGCAAGGCTGCCCTAATTGCTTGACTATAAAGGCATGTCATTCTTGCCTTGCAAAGGAGATTTCTAAGAGCTGAAAATACATAGACCCAATATAGAACCTAGAGAATTTTGAAAGTTAAGAAATCCCGAAAATCAAAATAGCTGTAAACTTTGCAAAAAATACTGTTCCATTAAAGTTTTTCCTGAGGTTTTCATTTCCAAAATAATTCCTGATATTCAAGGTTTAAAAATGAGTTGAAATCTAGTGTTGAAATCAGTTTTGAAGTCAATTCAACTACTGTTTTTCGACTGGGGTTGATCTTGGGGTTTGCCCATCATTTCCTGGGTTTAAAATCGATTCCTGCTCTGTTTTTCTGCTGTTGGTTCATGTTTCATTGCCATTGCTGATTTCTTGTCCCTTAATTCTTTTCATTTTCAGGTACAAGTTCTGAATCCTTCATGATGTAAGGTCCTATTTGAAGATGAAATGAAAGGACTGTTGTGTCTCTTGCATGATGTTCATATCCCCTTTACCTGTTCATAGTATAGTTTAGTCAATTTCTGTTTAAGTAGCAAGTTTTCATGTTGTAATTAACTATGGACTGTTAAACTCATTTATATCTTATTTGGTAATGTTAGCTTTAGTGTAGGTTAATTTTAGCAATTCATTTTAGCTAAATGTAGAAATTATTTTGGGAATGGTCAGAATCTATTACTGTCTATGTAGGTGTAAGTTTGATATCCTTTTAGTAGTTTAGCTATGCCATACTAATTAAGCCTTTGTTGTTTGTGAAGCATGAAAATCATCGAGAGTTTAATCTATAATGGTATTGATTTCTTTTAACTGTCTTCAAGGCTTTTTGCTACCAGGTTTTTAAATGTTAGTTCAAATTTAAAATTTGGAGTATCATGTGAGCATGAAATGATTAAAGGGTTAATATGTTTGTTTGTACAAGTATTAATTCTATGGTGAATAGATGTTTAAAATGGCTCTTAGTTAAATCCTGATCTATGCTTCAGTGGTTAATTTCCATAGCCTTAATTTTGTGGTCATCCAATTCGAGTTTGGAAATCTGCAAATTTTAAATTCAATTGTTCATGCATTTTTCTTTAGTTTGAACATTTTACTCTTGAAGTTGCCTGCATTCGACCCCCTGATTTATTTTCCTATTTGATTTCAGTATGCTTTATTCGAAATTGGGCATGCTTCGAGCCCAAGCTGATTCCGGCTTGGCATGGCCACCTTTAGCAACTGTGGAGGCCTTTATCTTGCACGCTTCCCATGTGAACCAGGGCTCCTTTTGGGCCTATGATTAAAATAGTAACCGATCCATTAATAATTAAAATATAGTAGGCTTTCGACTTTTGAAAAATAGACATTAGGATTCCAATAAGGTGCCTTAGATTACTGTTAGGTCTTTCATTTCTTTAATCAAGTTAGAATAAATGGATGTGTGCCACGCCAAATAAAATCACAAATACATGGCCCTCTTTAATTATTCCCCTTTAAAATACTTAGAATCCGAGGCGTGCCATTTAGCAAATTTTCATGGCCCCTGCAAAGATAACAACGTGTAGGCGCTTTAGGCGCGAATTTTAATAAAACATACCTTCTTAAACTCGGGTGTGCATTTCATGTGACCCAAATCAAAATCCTAAAATGTTGAATAAAATGTGTCTCGGATTGCGGGTGCATTTCAGGTGACGCGATCCAAAGACATGTTTTAAACGATGTTTAATCTTCCTTAATATTAATTAAAAGTGGTAAATAATTTAAAATTGCATTATAGGTTTGAACATGTATTAAAATCAAGTAATATGCCAATTATGATAGTTTAAGCGACAGTACTAGAACTACGAAATCCGGGGAAGCCTAACACCTTCCTCCGGCTTAACAGAATCCCTTAGTCAGAATTTTTAGTTCGTAGACTTCACATGAAAAGTCGAAATCTTCCTCGATTTGGGATTCAAAATAAACCGGTGACTTGGAACAACAAATAAACTTTCCCAAGTGGCGACTCTGAAATCAAATAAATAATCCCATTTCAAATAATGTCACTTAAAGTGAAAAAATTACCTTATACACTATCCTTCCTGGGGTGGTGTGTGTAAAAAAAGAGGTGTGACAGCTTTGACGACTCTGCTGGGATCCAAACCCAGAACTTTGGTTCAGGGTTCAAGAATTCGAGCTTAGAATAGCTGTTATGATTGGCTTTATTTATTATATGATTTTCCTACATGTTTGAGTCTAATGTGCTAAATGCTTTTACCGCTTTGATATTCTGTCAACTGTATATAAACTACTACGAAACTCTTCTCTTCTCATCTTCGGGGATGTGCTCGCTGGTCGAGACTCCCTATTCTGTTAGTGTCATACCTTGAAATAAGAAAGAGGCTCGGACAAGTTACTAAGCCGGATGGCCTTTTGGTTCCCAGTACGTAGCCCCCTCCTCGGCTCGAGTTGTCCGCTCGGGTACACAGTCTAGAACACATACCCAGGTTTTGAACTTAGAATAACTCAGCCTCATGCCGGATCCCTAGTAGGTACGTTTGTTTGTATCACGTGCATTTGACCTTAGGGACTCAACATAGGGGTCGGGTCCGTTAGGACAGGTGTACCTAAATGAAAAAGGTCATCCTGATGCATCTTACGTGCTACTTGTATATCTATCTGTCCAGGCATGCATGTTGATTGTCTTCTAGAATAGAGGAAGAAAATTAAAAAAAAGAACAAAATAAGAAAAAAGAAACAAAGAAAAAAGAAAATAAAAAAATGAGAGGTAGGTATTTAGAATATTCTGAAACTCTACCAGATTTCTGAAAAAAAAAAAAAAAAGAAAAGAAAAGCCATTTCAAAATGAGAAAAAAAAATTCAAGTGCCATGTTTCCTCTGTTCCGCCAAAACTAACCGAACTACGCGGGTCTGATTCTCTCCGGATGTGAGATACGTAGGCAAACTTCATCGGTTCCGGCCCTAATTTTCAAAAAATCCAAAAAAATATTTTCCTTTAGTTCCTTCGTTAAAAATCTTTCCTTATAAAATTCAAAAAAAAATGAGTAGTTTAAATCAATAAAATTCAAAATCCAAAATACGGGTTTCCTTTATTTTGAAGCATCTTTTCAAAAAAAAAATTCAAAAAAATCAGAAACAAAAATCCAAAAAAATATACTTTTTTCTCCTTTAGAAGTCTTTCTTTTGCAAATGTCCATAAAATTTTTGAAAAGTCCAAAAATATTTTCTCTTTTCTCTAGAAGTACTTTTATAAATAAATAAAAAACTTAGAAATCCCAAATATTTTCTTCACTCTTTCGAAAATTAAGAGACAACTTCCAAAATCCAAAAAAAATATATTTTCTTTCTTCTTTGGAAAAAGAGGAAGCAAATAAAATTCAAACAAAAATATTTTCTTTTTTCTTTTGAAATTCTCAAAATTCCAATCAAAAGAAAAGAAAATTTTAGAAGTCTTTATTTCAAAAATAAAAGAAAAATAAAGAAAAATCCAAAGAAAAATCCCCTTTCTTCTTTTAAAGCATCTTTTTTTAGAAAATTTCAAAAAAATCAAAGAAAAAAGAGTTAGTTTATTTACTCTATTCCTAATCTTTTTGAACTACGCAAGATCTGATTCATGCGGGGTCATGATACGTAGGTAATCTCCATCGGATTCGATCATAGCCATAAAATTAGTTGAGCAAAAAAAAGAAACTGAAAAGAAAAAAAAAAGAAAAGAAAAATTTAGTGAAAAAGAGAAAAATAAAAATAGTGAAAAAAAAAGAAAAAGAAGAAAAAAGAGTGACAAATAAAAAGAGAAAAGAGGGTGCCAAAAAGAGCGGCAAAAACAAAACTCAAGAGTGATGAGAGAGAAACATTGATTGAAGAAAAGAGGTCCATACTAAAAAGTTAGTTAAGGCTGGGATGAAACATGCAACCGTTCAAATACATGGTAGAAGCGTTTACCTGTTAGGTGCATTGCATCCCAACGTGCGATTTCCTATATGTTAAATTTTTCAAAACTAACAAGGTTGTTGGATGTAAATTAGCCAGGTTTTGGTGGTTGGTTTTGTTGGTAGTCCAACCTCCCCTCCTTCACAAGATCCAAAGGCACAAATGGCCTTCGCAAGCAATCTACCAAACATAGATCCTGAGGATAGACCGACATCGGCTATTATGCAGCCAGATTCAGTAACTACTGAAGAGAATAAGATGTTGTGTCTCCGCATAATGGATATGTGGGACGCCTGGTCTAATGGTAGGGAATCGCCAAGTGCAATCCCTGGGTTCCCTGAGTTGATCCCCAGGTCAAGTGAGGTTACCAACGCCCTTGTGCCCAACCCACTTATCCCATGCGGGCACCTTCCAATGCCCTCCAATGATCCTGGCATGCCATATGTGGTTCGCCCCCAGGAACCGGCTTCAAGGGCTCCTCATCTATGTTCACATTTCAAGGTCCACAGCTTCTCTCAGGAATAGCATATGTGACCCCATACTCTTTCACTCAACCTCCGAAACATAATCTCTCAGCGGGGCAAGAAAAGGTTGTTAGAAATCCTGAGCAAGAGGAAATGGCTCGAAAGATGAAGATCCTGGAACAAAGCCTGAAAAACATACAAGGTCTGAGTGGTCAAAAGAGTGTCTCATACTCTGACCTCTGTATGTTTCCCCATGTCCACTTGCCAGCTGGTTTCAAGATGCCAAAATTTGAGAAGTACCACGGGCACAGAGACCCGATCGCTCATCTGAAATGATATTGTAACCAGATGAGGGGTTCTGGAGGAAAAGAGGAGTTGCTAATAGCCTATTTTGGAGAAAGCCTCACAGGAATTGCTTCTGAGTGGTATACGGATCAAGAAATTCCTCATTGGCATGTGTGGGATGATATGGCTCAAGATTTTGTCCGCCAGTTCCAGTATAATGTGGACATCGCTCCCTACAGAAACACTTTGTCCAATTTGAAAAGAAAAACCGCGGAAAGCCTCCGTGAATATGCTGTCAAATGGCATGAGCAAGCTGCCATCGCAACGCCTCAAATGGATGAAGTTGAAATGGTCACAGTCTTTCTGCAGGCCCAAGAGGCTGACTGCTTCCAAAACATGATCTCTGGTGTGAGTAAGCCATTTGTTGAGGCTATCAAAATTGGGGAAATGGTTGAAAACGGTTTAAAAATAGGTCGAATCTTGAGTCATGCTGCTTTTAAGGCCACATCACAGTCTGCTCAGAACGGTTCGAAGAGTTTGATAAATAGAAATAAGAATGAAGAGGGAGTCATAAGGGTTTCAAGATTTAGGAGGGCCTGCAGGTCATCCAGCCAGTCATATGTGCCTCCTATGGTCCACCAACATTATTACCCCCCTCCAGATGCTGCTTATGCCATGGTACTGCCTCCCTATGCGGTGATGAGCGCGCAATCTTACACGCAGCCACAACATTATACACAAAACCGAGCTCCACCTCCCATTAATGCCCATCCTTACCAAGCTCCATATAATCCTCAAACAAGTGATCCCCAATACAATCCTCGCCCAAGAGAGCCTTTCCAAAAGAATCAGTTCAGCCCTATTGGTGAATCGTATTCAAACTTGTTCCAAAAGCTAATCAGGCTAAATCTATTGCAGCCAGTGGCCCCGAACTGGCCGAATCCCGAGTCCCCCTCGCACCGAGCTGATGTTATATGTGAATACCACTCTGGAGCAATGTGACACAGTACAGAGGACTGTTGGACCCTCAAAAGGGCAGTTGAGGATTTGATTGAAGCTAAAAGAATCATTTTTCGGGATGAAGATGCTCATGATGTGATAAATAATTCGTTGCCTACCCACAACATCGAGCCGATGGTCGGAATAATTTGTGAAGATGAGGAATGTGATCCGGCACTGAAGGCCATTGCATCCATGACCGAAATTGAAGAAAAGCCAAAAAACGGTTGCCAAGCCTGAAAGTTCTTTGTCAGACGGGAGTCTCGGTAGTCAATCTTGCTGCCCTTTCTGCGTCCGAATTATCTCAGGGTGTGAACTAGATGTTTTACTTTATTGTCTTACTTTCCGATGTAAACCCTTCTATCTTCAAATATCAAAAAAAAAAAATTCAAATTAAATTAATAGTTCATTGTCCAGGAATGTCTCTTTTCTTAGTCTTGTCATTTTTCTTTCTTATTCTCTTTTCAGTTCTGTTAAATGCAGATTTCAATAAAATGACATGCTTGCGGACTTCATGCCCAGATCCCAAAACGCTGTCAGACTTCGAAATAATGAATCAAGAGTCGAAATGCAAAGAAGATAAGTTTGAGGAAATAAAACAAAGAGTTTGAACAACAGACGGAAAATTGGTTCCAGAATTGGAAAGGTCCATACATTCCAACAAGAGTACTCTCTCTGGGGTTCATTCACACCAATAAAAAAAATCCAAAGTCCACCAAAAGTGAAACTGGGGCAGAAGTTATAATGGTTCGGCAATGATCCCGCCCAAAAGGTTCCAAAGTTGTAATTCAATCCAAATTCTTTTTACCCCAAACCTTGTCCAAGTCCTTCTGATCAATCGACAAAGAGGTTCAAAATAGGAGAATGGAGTTATTTGGATCTAATACAACAAAATGAGAGGAATAAAATGAGAGAGTCTTGTTGGTAAAAACACACACGGGCATCGTAAGGCGATGGTAAGCAGAGAAAATCAAAATGAGAGAGTCTTGTTAGTGAAAACCCACAAAGGCACTATAAGGCGATGGTGAGAAGAGAAATGAGAGAGGTCAGCTCGTGAAAACCTGCAAAGGGCCCCACTGATCGAAAAGAAGATCCTCACAGCCATCGATATCGACAAAATCCTGGCAAGGTTTCTCGAATTTTAAAGTAGAAGTTGTGATGAATTTCTGAGAGTTGGACTGTTTAAACAGATCAGACATCCAATCCAAAAGGCATGTCATGTTCATTGAAGTCCGTATGTACTCCAGATAAGTCCTTCTTTCCTCTCCCCTAGAGGGATACTTCTCGTTTAAATTCATTATCATGCCCATTATTTATTTTTCTTTGAATCCCTTTCGGTTTAACTCTATTTCGGAACTGAGAAAAAGAAGGGATGGTAAGACTGATTTACAGGGCTTTCATTTGACACGAGCTAATGTGCAAAAAGGCCCCCAGCCTCGTCAAGGGCATCAAGTCGACCCCGACTAGCCATGGCGGACGATGCTTCGAAAAACTCTTAGAAAGAGAAAATCAAATTGAAGTGCCTATAAAGGTAAATGAAGCTGAAAAGGTTGAGTCCCACGTGGCTAACTGTCTCGGCAAAGGTTTGAAAAGCCAAGGTGCCCCAAATGCTCTGAAATTGAAGATGGAAGAAAGAAGTCAAAAAATGAAAGGCCTACGAAGGTGAAATAAAGATGAAAAAAGTTAAGTCCCACACGACTAGCCGTTACAGCAAAGTTTGAGGAGCCAAAAGTTCCCCAATGTTCCGAAAAAAGAAATGAAAATAATAAAACAAAAAGAAAAAGAAAAAGAAAAGGAAATGCCTACAAAGGCAAAATAAAGTTCAAAAGGTTGAGTTCCACCGAACAATCATGATGACAAAGTCTGGAAAAGCCGGAGTTTTCTCCAGAGACATAAATGCAATCGGTGTTCAGGAAGCAACCAGTTGCAGTTGAAAGGGACGAAATCAAATGATCAAAATAATCAAGGCCACAAAACCAACCACCGTTTCAAACTAACAATTATTCTTTATTTGAAAAATTAAAACAGGCACCGCCCAAAACAACCGTGCAAAAGTAGGTGCAACCGAAAAGGAAAAGATGCGCCAGAGCTAGAAATAGCTCCGCACCAAATAATCAATCCAAAAGGGAAGTTTCCACCAAGTTCTTTCTTGCATTTTTTTTAATTAAAAAAAACTGAAATGAAAAATGAAAAAAAAAGGAAAAGAAAAGAAAAAGAAAAAGAAAAAGAAGAAAATCCCAAAAAGGTTAGTTTAGAATCCCCTATATCAATCTTTTACTTTTGTTTGCCAACATTAGGGCTCCAATCCCTGAGTTGAGCTTTTTAGACATAGGGCATCCATTCCCTAGTCGCCTTTTGCCAACATTAGGGCTCCAATCCCTGAGTTGAGCCTTTTAGACATAGGGTCTCTATTCCCTAGCCGCCCTTGCCAACATTAGGGCTCCAATCCCTGAGTTGTGCCTTTTAGACATAGGGCCTCCATTCCCTAGTCGCATTTTGCCAACATTAGGGCTCCAATCCCTAAGTTGAGCCTTTTAGACATAGGACCTCCATTCTCTAGTCGCCTTTTTCCAACATTAGGGCTCCAATCCCTGAGTTGTGCCTTTTAGACATAGGGCCTCCATTCCCTAGTCGCCTTTTGCCAACATTAGGGCTCCAATCCCTGAGTTGAGCCTTTTAGACATAGGGCCTCCATTCCCTGGTCGCCTTTTGCCAATATTAGGGCTCCAATGCCTGGGTTGAGCCTTTTAGACATAGGGCCTCCATTCCCTAGTTGCTTTTTGCCAACATTAGGGCTCTAATCCCTGAGTTGTGCCTTTTTTAGCCATAAGGCCTCCGTTCCCTAGTCGCCTTTTTCGCTAATATTAGGGCTCCAATCCCTGAGTTGACATTTTAGATATAGGGCTCCACTCCCTAATCTTTTCCATCCTATACAGACGCAATTATTGTTTTATTCGAAAAAAAAAGAAAAATAAAGAAAAGAGAATAAGTTCAGAGTTTTGTCACAAATAACTCACGAAATTTTCATAGTGAAAATTGTGGCAGAAAAATTTCGTTCGTCTGTTTGTTTTGGTGTCTGAGCAGGTTCTACCTCGAGGCATAGGATTCGAGATGATCGAAAGAATGAGTTTCAATCCAATATAAAGAAAAGAAGAAAAAGAACAAAAAGAAGTGAATTCGAAATGTTGAAGCAGACAAAGATGCAGACTACTTAAAATTTGATTGAAGTCACAAGCTTCGCATGTCGCGCTTTGATCCAAGTGCTGAAGAAAGAACCAACACCTACAGCTTGCGAGCATCAAGATTCAAATCAGAGTCCACAGCAAAATCAGCTAAGACTCAAGATCAAGCTTCAAGAGATTTATAGATAGGAATCTTTAACTCGTAGTTAATAGGCATAGCTAGCTTAGCTCTTGATTTTCCTTTTTGGTATAATAAGGAGGTCAGCAAGTAGTAGCAGTAGCAACAACAGTAAAATCACAGCTCCAGGTAGTCCCAGCTACCAACACTTCCAGAACTACACTGACCTGATTCCTTTATAGCCAAGGATATGCAGGCAACCTCTGAAGCAAGGTTCGGTCAAACATTTTTCAAAAATGCTTCCCATGGAGTGCCAAGCGGGCAAAAATCCATCATAATTGCTCATTTATCTTTGCTCGAAAACCCTTCGTGTCTCCGAGCAAAGAGGGGCAGTTGTGAGCACGTGATTTTTGCCTTGCATAAATTACTCCTACAGGATTCTTAAAATTAGGATTTTTCTTTAATTATTTAATTTTAGGTTTTAATTGCATAATTTCCATGTTTGTTTGCATTTTTGTGTGCATGATTAATTTAGATAATTCATAAAAAAAATACAAAATATTGCATTTGCATTTAGGGTCCTATTTTATATTTTTAGGCTAATTAGTCATTTAATGTTACAAAAATGAAAGAAAGTACCAAAAATAGTTCATTTTTGTATTTTTACTTTTTAATTTTCGAATTTGTTATAGTTTTCTTTTAATTTAGGACTTAATTAATTTTTGGGAAGCAATTAGTTTGTTAGTTTAGTTGTAGAATTTGAATCAGATTTTTTTTGTTTAATTTTGTATTTAATAAATTTGAAAAAAAAGGAAGGAAAAGAAAAGGAAATCAAAGAAAATTAAAGTCTTATTAAAAATCCCAATCCCAGTCTTCAAATCAATCCCCAGCCCAGACCAAATCCCCACCTCCTACCCGTCCAAAAACACCTGACCCAGCCCAAACCCACGTCCAAACTCGGTACAGCACCCCCCATATCCAAAACGACACCGTTTAATTGGAACGAATCCTAACCGTCTAGGTTGAATGATCCATTGGCTCAGAAGCCTGGATCACTTAGGATATAAGTGTCCTAATGCACCCCTACCCCATCTCTCATCTCTCAGCCCTCACCTCTTCAGAGAAACCCTAGCCGCCATCGTTCCCCCACCGTCTTCGCCATCTGCCGCCGCTGGAAATCGCCTACGGCGGCGGCGAGTCTCCAATCGCCGTCAAAATTACACCAAATCACCACTTCACCTTCCTCATTCCAGATCCCCACTCCATTTCTTTCAAAAACCACTGGAACCTCTCAAATTGTTGTTTAAAAAATGGAAACCCTAGTGCCGCCACACTTCTCCGGTGGCAGCGCCGCCTCTGTTCAAGCTCAAAACTACACCCCAGAACCCTCCTTACCTCCTCATCACGAATATTAAGCTGGTTGTCTTCAAAGCCTAACCAAACTCTTCGAATTTCATACCAAAGTTCAAGATCCTATGGATTACAGAGTTCAAATACGAGTCAAGATTCATGTTAACCAAGTTTTCTTTTCAAAAGCTTTGGCTAATTAGAGTTTTGGCTCGATTTTGACAGATTTAGCTATCCTGGCCGGCCCCTGCTCCCTAATATTTTGAGTCATTCATCTCGGTTAGTTGTCAACCTTTCTTTGTTTTCCATCTTTAATTTTCTTTGGTTTTGTTTATTTGCTTCTAATTCGTCCCCTTTCTTCAGTTAGTAGTTGATTCATTGTATGATTCACACTTAGGTTATTAGTAATTACCAGCATAATTAATTTTTCTTTTTAAGTATTTTAATCTCATGCTAACATTTGCATCAATGGACTTTTCCTTTCGTTTTGTTGTCAGTTCTCTTAGACGCGGGAATGGCGGGTTTCTTTAAGCATGTGGTCTGTTTAAGCCACAATTTGGGCTTCAAAGGTTCAGGAAGCCCTAGGGTTGTTGGAACCTGCTGATGCAGTAGCCCAAAAGTCTTGGATCAGTCCAGGGTCAAATTGACCCACATTCTGTCTTAGCTTAGGTAATTTTTAGGGTAATTAGGGGTAGTTTGGGATTTAGCCTTAGGGAATCTTGTAGTAACAGAAATAGAAAGCTCCTAGAAGCTTCTAGTATGGGGTTTTAATTTGAATTTCAGGTTGTGGAAAGTTTAACTTAGAAAATAAGTCAAAATCTTAGGGACTTTTAAGCAAAAAATAAAGATTAAAAAGGACCTAATGGGTAAAATAAAATCTGCAGGGCTGCCCTAATTGCTTGCCTATAAAGGCATGCCATTCTTGCCTTGCAAAGGAGTTTTCTAAGAGCTGAAAATACATAGACCCAATATAGAACCTAGATAATTTTGAAAGTTAAGAAATCCTGAAAATCAAAATAGCTGTAAACTTTGCAAAAAATACTGTTCCATTAAAGTTTTTCTGAGGTTTTCATTTCCAAAACAATTCCTGAGTATTCAAGGGTTAAAAATGAGTTGAATTCTGGCGTTGAGATCAGTTTTGAAGTCAATTCAACTACTGTTTTCGACTGGGGTTGATCTTGGGTTTTGCACATCATTTCCTGGGTTTAAAATCGATTTCTGCTCTGTTTTCCTGCTGCTGGTTCATGTTTCATTGCCATTGCTGATCTCTTGTCCCTTAACTCTTTTCATTTCCAGGTACAAGTTCTGAATCCTTCATGATGTAAGGTCAAATTTAAAGGTGAAATGAAAGCACTGTTGTGTCTCTTGCATGATGTTCATATCCCCTTTACTTGTTCATAGTATAGTTTAGTCGATTTCTATTTAAGTAGCAAGTTTTCATGTTGTAATTAACTATGGACTGTTCAACTCATATATATCTTATTTGGTAATGTTAGCTTTAGTGTAGGTTAAGTTTAGCTATTCATGTTAGCTAAATGTAGAAACTATTTTGGGAATGGTCGGAATCTATTACTGTCTATGTAGGTGTAAGTTTGATATCCTTTTAGTAGTTTAGCTATGCCATACTAATTATGCCTTTGTTGTTCGTGAATCATGGAAATCATCGAGAGTTAAATCTATAATGGTATTGATTTCTTTTAAGTGTCTGCAAGGTTTTTTGCTTCCAGGTTTTTAAATGTTTGTTCAAATTTAAAATTTGGAGTATCATGTGAGCATGAAATGATTATAGGGTTAATATGTTTGTTTGTACAAGTATTAATTTTGTGGTGAATAGATGTTTAAAATGGCTCTTAGTTAAATCCCGATCTATGCTTCAGTGGTTAATTTCCATAGCCTTAGTTTTGTGGTCATTCAATTTGAGTTTGGAAATCTGTAAATTTTAAATTCAATTGTTCATGCATTTTTCTTTAGTTTGAACATTTTACTCTTGCAGTTGCCTGGATTTGACCCCCTGATTTATTTTCCTATTTGATTTCGGCATGCTTTATTTGAAATTGGGCCTGCTTCGAGCCCAAGCTAATTCCGGCTTGGCATGGCCACCTTCAGCAACTGTGGAGGCCTTTATCTTGCACGCATACCATGTGAACTGGGGCTCCTTTTGGGTCTAGGATTAAAGTAGTAACTGATCCATTAATAATTAAAATATAGTAGCATTTGGACTTTTGAAAAATAGACATTAGGATTCCAATAAGGTGCCTTAGATTACTATTAGGTCTTTCATTACTTTAATCAAGTTAGAATAAATGGAGGTGCGCCACGCCAAATAAAATCACAAATGTATGGCACTCTTTAATTATTCCCTTTTAAAATACTTAGAATTTGAGGCGTTCCCCCACAAAGATAATAACGTGTAGTTGCTTTAGGCACGAATTTTAATAAAATTACCTTCTTAAACTCGCGTGTGCATTTTATGTGACCCAAATCCAAATCCTAAAATGTTGAATAAAATATTTCTCGGATTGCGGATGCATTTCATGTGACTCGATCCAAAGACATATTTTAAACGACGTTCAATCTTCCTTAAAATTAATTAAAAGCGGTAAATAATTTAAAATTGCATTATAGGTTTGAAGATGTATTAAAATCAAGTAATATGCCAATTATGATAGTTTAAGCGACCGTGCTAGAACCACGAAATCCGGAGGTGCCTAACACCTTTCCCCGGGTTATCAGAATTCCTTAGTCATAATTTCTGGTTCACAGACTTTACAAGGAAAGTTGAAATCTTCCTCGATTTGGGATTTAAAATAAACCGGTGACTTGGGACATCAAATAAACTTTCCCAAGTGGCGACTCTGAAATTAAATAAATAATCTCATTTCGAATAATGTCACTTAAAGTGGAAAAACTCCCTTATACACTATCCTTCCGGGGGTGGTGTGTATAAAAAAAAGAGGTGTGACACCGACCATAAAAACCTTCTGCATATTCTCTCAATGAACTGTAAAATTGTTTTTTGGCAAGATGAACACTTGTGCCCAGAAATTTTGGATTGTACCCAATACACTTTTGATCCATATTGCTCTCCCTGCATATGATAGAAATTTGGTTGTCAAGCTTTGCACTCTACTCAGCATTTTATCAATCAGTGGCTAACATTGGATTGTTGAAAATCTTTTTGTACTCAAGGGGACATCAAGATATCTAAAGGGTAGATCACCTTTCATATATCCTATTATTTCCAGGATCCTTTGTTGCACCCTGCTGTCTACACCACCAAAATAAACACTGCTTTAGCTTGTATTTACCACCAGTCTAGAAGCTTTAGAAAATCTTTGAAACTGATTATGTATTTCCTCAATTACAATCTATTTAGCTAGCTGTCACGACCCAAAAGTCCCTCCGAAGGAGTCGTGATGCCACCTGGTCTCTAAACTAGGTAAGCCTAACATAAACTGAAATAACATTGATTCTTACTAACTTTAAATTAACCAACTCTGAATAAATCAAAATTCCCAAAACTGGTGGTACAAGTCACAAGCCTATCTAAGAGTAATTTCACAAAATAATACATCACTGCCCGAAACAAAGGATCAAATGGAAGTACATACAAATGAAGGTGACTCCGAGACCTACGAACATTGTAGTAGATTTACCTTGAGTCTCCACCGCGACGACCCGCACAACTACTATCAATATACCTAGATCTGTACACAAATATATACAGAAGTGTAGTATGAGCACACCACGGTGGTGCCGAGTAAGTATCAAGACTAACCTCGATGGAGTAGTGACGAGGAACAGTCAGGACACCTACTGGTAAAATAAAATGAACAAGATATGATAATAAAATATCAATATAAAGATAATGAAGTGATACCAATCGCGGAGAGAAAATCCAAGTACAAATAGTATAATCAATAACGGGAGAAAACGGATGGTAACAAATAGAAACCAAGTAACTCAGATATCCCAAGCAATTAAACACTAGCGTAATAGAGAAAGAGACGAGTAAGAATGTATCCAACTAAAGAAAAAAATATCAACTCAATCAATCATATCATGTTTAATACACCATCCCGACCATTTCAATCCTCGATTTCTCATATCATAACCTCAACTCTCGAACTTTCAGCACATATGGCACCTCGTGCCCACATTTTTTCCATCTCACTCTTAACAACAAAATTCACATGATATACAATACAAAATGTCTTTACAAATGCACTTAAGATGTTCAAGAAGTCCTATTTACATAATATTAATTAAATTTCAATTTCTAAATAAGTTTGGAAAATCGGCGAGAAAAAAATAAAGTTATTTTTAGAAATCATTCGAGTAAGAAAGTACACTTTCCAATTTAAAATACAACATCGGAAGAATTATTACCTTTGACAGGGGAGTGGATAACTTAAAACTTAGTAGAAATTCCTTTTTAAGAAAAACAATACAACCTAAGACGGTTTAAGGGGATATAATTAAGAAACTAATTGAATTAAGGATGTAACAATTATTGAAGTTTGAAGTATTGAAACGTATAAATAAATAAATAAATATAAATACGGTGTGGTATTGAAAACATTGTGGGTTCTAACACAAAGGATCACGACAATAAATGAATTAAACAGTTTAAACATTTGAATTAAAAAGAACAAATAAACACAGCAACAGAAAGTGCACGGCATCACCCTTCGTGCTTACTCTCGTTCTTACCATAAGAATCAATACACTTTTATTCTTTCTTGTTGCGGCGTGCAACTCAATCCTAATCATATATTATTGTTGCAGCGTGTAACCTGATCCAAAACATATAATATTGTTGCGGCGTGTAACTAGATCCATATAATATTGTTTCGGCGTGCAACCCGATCCATATAATATTGTTGCGGCATGCAACCCGATCCCAATATACCAGTCAACACCAATCATGATAGAATCCCGTCAAGGAAATAATAAGGAAACAATAATATCCCGGCAAGTGCGTCAACAACAAGAATAAACACGTCCTGGCAAGGGAACTAACAGTAAGAATTAAATATGTCCCGGCAAGGGAATTAGCTATAACCCAAACTTGTACCAACAATTAACCTCACAATGAAACCTCAACTACAAAAAAGACATAATAAGCACGTGATAACTACACTGACAACCACAACAATTGGACATGTAACATATTTGCATGAAGTCATAGAGGAACTCACAATCAAGAAGGATCAAAACAATAAGGAAGTCAATCACTTCAATTAAGGCAATTAAGGGTCAATGTAACACGTAAGAATTAAAGGAAAGCTAACAACGTCATATGGAGCATATAGAGGCAATTTAAGCAACTAGGAAACCCAATCATAACATGATACTTTCCACATAAGGACCTAAGAACCCTAGACCATATTTCCCACAAATAAGTCTGAGCACACACTCGTCACTTCACATGCACGGACGACAATTAGCAAAGAGGACTCAATCCTAAGGGGAAGTCCCCCACATAAGGTTAGGCAAGATACTTACCTCAAAGACGACAACCCGGTACTCTAAAATGGACTTCTCAGGTGAAAAGACCTCTGGACATCTCAAATCCAACTATAACAATTCCAAAACACATATAAATCGAATAAGGAACTACTCTGAATAATAAAGTTTTAATCTTTACAAAAATAAAAAAATCGACCCAAAAGTCAACCCCCGAGCCCGCACCTCGGAACCCATCAAATTTTACAAAATCCGATCACCCATTCCAAAATGAGTTCAACCATACAAAATTTATCCAATTCCAATACTATTTGGTTCCTCAAATTGTGATTTTCATTTTGAAATTTTTCTTCAAAAACCAACTCTTTCCCCAACCCAAAACACAATTTAAATGATAAAAATAAAAACAAATTCATGGATTATATTTAATCCTAGTTGAAGAACACTTTCCTAATCGAATTTTGTGAAACACCCACCAAAAATATCAAAAAATCGAGCTTTAGAAGTCAAAATATTATGTAAATGGTGTAACCCTCGATTTTGGAATATATTCTGTTTGCCTAGGTGTTTATTCATTGCGATTGCGGGAGAAGTGATGCGATCGTGTAGCAGAAAATAGCTACTGGCCCAAAATGTTCTATGCGATCGCAGGCGAATCAATGCAATCACATAAAAGGATAATGCTGCTGTCCAAATTTGTGGTATGCTATCGCGGACAAACCAATGCAATCGCATAGAAGGAAATGCTGCCGTCCAAATTTGGGCTATGCTATCGCGGACAAATCAATGCAATCGCATAGATGGAAAATGCTACTGTCCAAATTTGTGCTATGCTATCGCAGATAAATCAATGCAATCGCATAGAATGAAAATGTTACCGTCCAAATTTGTGCTATGATATCGCAGACAAATCAATGCAATCGCATAGAAGGAAATACCAGATAGCAGAACAACAGTTCAAACATAGGGAAAAATGACCCGTGGCCCATCCAAAACACACTCGAGGCTCCTGGGACCCCGTCTAATCACACAAACAAGTCATATAACCAAACACGAACTCGCTCGAGGTTTCAAATCACATAAAACAACACCAAAACAACGAATTAAACCAAAAATCAACTTCTAAATTTCCAAATCTTCAAATATCAAATCTCATGTCGAGACCTATTAATTAAACTTGGAATAACTCCAAATTTTGCAGAAAAGTCCAAAATGACATAACGGAGCTGCTCTAACTCTTGGAATCACATTCCGATCCCGATATCACAAAAGTCAACTATGGGTCAAACTTCTCTGGTTTCCAAACTTCAACTTTTCCAACTTTCGCCAAAATGCCTCAATCTACCCTACGAACCTCCAAATCCGAATTCGGATGCGTGCCCAAGTCCAAATCACCATACAAAGTTGTTGAGATCATCTACGATCCATTCCGGGGCCGTTTACCCAAAAGTCCAAATCCGATCAAATTCTTACTGTTTAAACTTCCAAAGCTAGTTTCCTTATTCCAATTTGACCCTGAATCATCCGTTAATTGAATTCAACCATGCACGCAAGTCAATACACATATTATGAAGCTGCTCGAGACCTCAAACTGCCAAACCGGGCACAAATGCTCAAAACGACTAGTCCAGTAGTTATATCCTCCTCCACTTAAACATACATTCGTCCTCGAACGTGCCCGAAGTCGTTCCAAAACCATTGAACCACTGCATGAGCTCACCATTCATACTCCCGGTGGTGTTTCCCCATCATCCAACCTATGAAGAACTGACAATTCCACTTAACTAAAGGTCTCATCTCCTCCTTCATCCATAACCTTAGAAAAGAACACAAACCTCAACATCTGAAATTCATCATAGGACCTAAATTCCACATCATCACACTGAACACATCCAAACAAGTTGAATCGAGCCAAAAATTCCAACCCGAATACAATCACATGCTACTCTACACAACTCAATGCCCGAAGCAATAACCTCTAACCACCATAGATGTTCAAATAACACCATGGATGCTGGCAACACACCTCACATTGAATATAACCTTATTCAAGACCTCCACATCACTGTCCATGATAAATAAATATGTGAGAACTCATAGCCGCCTATGAAGTCAACAAGTCAAGAAACCCTCTCGCCCGCCAGGGCCATTATCCAAATCTTAGCAAAAATACCCACATACTTCCAAACACTCCTCAACCCCAATTCCATAGTACCACTCTCAGGTCTAAGAACCACATCTCGACCAATACAAGCAGCCCAACTGATGACTCATCATGGAAACACACAAATTCTCACACTACACAACTATTACACTGAACCAACAATAACTCAATTACGTAACACAAATAAGGAAAAGCAAAGTAGAAGAATTTTCTAACAAGTGTAACATGTGAAACAACAAAAATATAGTTTTCATCAAATTGTTACACAGATGAAAAGCAGAACCCCAAAGAAACACAAGGAAATGGTATCTCATATAACATCCGCTACGACGCGCAACCTGCTCCCAAATGCTCATCGAGCCAAAATGCTATGGTTCACTGACCATATACATACATATTTCAAGTAGAACAGTGTGCACAAATAAATTTGTGGAAAAGATGAATAGAAGTAAATAAACATGAAAGGAGCAAGTACAACTAAGGTGCAATGTGCAAATTAACATCACAAGTGCTATCTCACCCGCATCGCCATAAGGCCTGAACAGAATTACAACGTGCGTGGGGAATAATCATAAAATCTCGATATGTGGCATAACATAGAAGAGTAGCACATAACATAGGATAGGGGCACAAATAATATCCATCCTTCCTGGTAACATGATCAAAATGACAATCTCATAGGAGCCCACAAACTGAACCTGATACAAAACACATATTCTTGCTGATCCTCCACATAGCTCACAACCGAATCCCGATCCTTCCCAATTAGATAAATATTCTTTGAAAGATCCACGACAACCTATTGATAATACATGCTATTAATTATCTCATTATCAATATTCCTTCACAATACACAAACAAAAATAGTCCACATATGAGGGCACCTAGCCCCGAATCCTCAGGAATGCCAAAATTTCCATACCTAACTCAACTACGCAAATCAAATAGTTGATATATCATTCACACCTTATCATTCTGTTGAAGCACCCATATAGGATTTCTGGCCGCGCAACAACCCATGAACCTCGAAAGCCTCAAAACCCAGTGATCACCATGCCACTAGCCACGCACCCGCGAACCAAAACTCCAAGCTCTTTCCAAAAATGCACACTCTTCATATATGATAGCCAACAATGCTATTCTGCATTAATTCAAACACTGATCCAGGAGAAACCGCACTGCATCGCATATTCCTTACGCTCATAGAAGACAGTCAACTCAAGCCATTGCCAAACCATCGAGAACCCCTCCGAGATCCGCCTGGACGCAGCTAAGCTATCAGGACTGTAAATCCCTAATTCGACTGAGTCACACCAACCGCCCAATCCCAAAGTTCTGCCTCAAATGCCAGAAGAGAATTCCTATTTCAAGGATCAATCACTTCATCGCTATGCTGACCCAATACTATAGAGCTGACTCATTTGTTCGGATAGTCGATATGCAATAACCTCAATCAAAGTCCCAAATACAGATAATCCCAACACGAACCACGTAGCCAGAAGCTTATAAACCACTGCATTTCCTCTGAAGCACCCCGTCCTGCCGCAACCACGGCACCTACGCTGAATAGACTTTCTATGAATCTGAAGTTGTTCCTCCGACTCCCCTTGATGCTGAAATGTAGATCCATTATTGATGTAGAAATATTGCAATCCCCAACATCATCTCATGCAAAATCTTGACCCTTTGTCAAATGCAAAATTAGGGAATCCACCAATGTTACATATATACATGCCTCCAGCCCAAACTGGTATAAGTTTGACTCTGCAATCTGAATGCCGCTATTGAACTCTTCCACTTGGCGCAAAGCCATGGGAAACAACGTCTGATATCCACAAAACTACTCTTCACAGCTCGCACAACACAGATCACAAGGTACCCCAGTACCGCCAACTACTCCCAATCAACACCCACCTCGTGGCCTTGCAAAAAATTGTGACGACTAGTCAACCAATTAAACCTTCCCAGCTTGCACTCATCAACCAATTATTGGAGAACGCTGTGCCTCCATACGAACAACATAATAGTCTCTCAATACCTCTGGGTCATCAGTCTGAATAACATATTGAGACAATGTCTAAGCATCCCTGACTCCTTCATAGTTCGTTTGTAGCATCACGAACCACAGGCGTATGGTGAACGATGAGAGCATAATATTATACACGAGTGGATGTAAAGGAACATAAGTTATATACTTCGAGCTTAATCAATATCACACGATAAGGAATGAAAGAAGCGGAATTTCCTAACTGTTCTGTAGCCTCTCGAAGATAAGTACAGACGTCTCTGTTCTGATCCGCAAGACTCTACTAAACCAGCTTGTGACTCATAGCACCCATGAACCTAGAGCTCTGATACCAACTTGTCACGACCCAAAAATCCCCCCGTAGGAGTCGTGATAGCACCTAGTCTCTAAACTAGGTAAGCCTAACATAAACTGAAATAACATTGATGCTTACTAACTTTAAATTAAACTCTGAATAAATCAAAATTCCCAAAATTGGTGGTACAAGTTACAAGCCTATCTAAGAGTAATTTAACAAATAATACATCACTACCCAAAACAAAGGAGCAAATAGAAGTAAATACAAATGAAGGTGACTCCGAGACATGCGAATGTTGTAGCAGGTTCACCTTGAGTCTCCACCGCAATGACTCATAGAAATACTATCAATCCACCTGGATCTGTACATAAAAAATATATAGAAGTGTAGTATGAGCACACCACGACGGTGCCCAGTAAGTATCAAGACTAACCTTGGTGGGGTAGTAACGAGGAACAGTCAGGAAACCTAATGAAATGAACAGTATATGATAATAAAACATCAACATAAAGATAATGAAGTAATATCAACCGTGGAGAGAAAATCCAAGTACAAATAGTATAATCAATAAAGGGAGAAAACGGATGGTAACAAATGGAAACTAAGTAAGATAACCCAAGCAATTCAACACTGTCGTAATAGAGATGGAGAAGAGTAATAATGTATCCAACTTAAGAAAACAATGTAAACTCAATCAATCACATCATGTTTAATACACCATCCCGACCATTTCAATCCTTGATTTCTCATATCATAATCTCAACTCTCGAACTTTCAACACATATGGCACCTCGTGCCCACATTTTTTTCCATCTGACTCTTAACAACAAAATCCATATAATATACAATACAAAATGTCTTTACAAATGCACTTAAGATGTTCACGAAGTCCTATTTACATAATATAAATTAAATTTCAATTTCTAAATAAGTTTGGAAAATCAGCGAGAAAAAAGTGAAGTTATTTTTAGAAATCATTCGAGTAAGAAAGTACCCCTTTAATTTTAAAATACAATATCAGAAGAATTATTACCTTTAACAGGGGAGTGGATAACTTAAAACTTAGTAGAAATTCCTTTTTAAGAAAAAAATACAACCCCAGACTGTTTAAAGGGAAATAATTGAGAAACTAATTAAATTAAGAATGTAGCAATTATTGAAGTTTGAAGTATTGGAACGTATAAATAAATATATAAATACGGTGAGTTATTGAAAACATTCTGGGTTCTAAAACAAAGGATCACAGTAATAAAGGAATTAAGCAGTTTAAACATTTGAATTGAAAATAATAAATAAGCACAGCAGCAGAAAGTGCACGGCACCACCCTTCGTGCTTTCTCTCGTTCTCACCATAAGAATCAATATTCACTTTTATTCTTTCTTGTTGCGACGTGAAACTCGATCATAATCATATATTACTGTTGCGGCATACAACATGATCTTGCAACCCAATCCCAATATACCAATCAACACCAATCACAATAAAATCCAGACAAGGGAATAATAAGAAAATAACAATATCCCGGCAAGGAAGTCAACAACAATAATAAATACGTCCCGACAAGGGAACCAACAGTAAGAATTAAATATGTCCCAGCAAGGGAATCAACTATAAACCAAACTTGTACCAACAATTATCCTCACAATGAATCCTCAACTACACAAAAAGACATAATAGGCACGTGATAACTACACCGACAACCACAACAATTAGACATGTAACTTATTTGCACGAAGTCATAGAGGAACTCACAATCAAGAAGGCTCAAAACAATAACGAAGGCAATCACTTCAATTAAGGCAATTAAGGGTCAATGTAACATGTAAGAATTAGAGGAAACCTAACAATGTCATATGGATCATATAGAGGAAATTTAAGCAACTAGGAAACCCAATCATAACGGGATACTTTCCATATAAGGTCCTAAGAACCCTAGACCACATTTCTCACAAATAAGTCCGAGCACACACTCGTCACCTCGGATGCACGGACTATAATTAGCAAAGAGGACTCAATCCTAAGGGGAAGTCCCCCACATAAGGTTAGGCAAGATACTTACCTCAAAGACGACAACCCGGTACTCTGAAATGGACTTATCGGGCGAAAAGACCTCCTAACAACTTAAATCCAACTATAACAACTCCAAAACACACATAAATGGAATAAGGAACTATTTTGAATAATAAAGTTTCAATCTTTACAAAAATAAAAAAATCGACCCAAACGTCGACCCCTGGTCCCGCACCTCGGAACCCGTCAAATTTTACAAAATTCGATCACCCATTCCAGAATGAGTTCAACCATGCAAAATTTATCCAATTCCGAAGCCATTTGGTCCCTCTAATCGTGATTTTTCATTTTGAAATTTTTCTTCAAAAACCAACTCTTTCCCCAGCCCAAAATACAATTTAAATGATAAAAATAAAGACAAATTTATAGATTATATTTAATCCTAGTTGAAGGACACTTACCAAATCAAATTTCGTGAAAAACCCACCAAAAATTGCAAAGAACCGAGCTCTAGAAGTCAAAATATGATGAAAATGGTATAACCCTCAATTTTGTAATATATTTTGTCTGTCCAGATGTTTGTTCATTGCGATCGCGGGAGAAGTGATGTGATCACGTAGAAGAAAATAGCTACTGACCCAAAATGTTCTATGTGTTCACGGGAAAATCAATGCAATCACATAAAAGGAAAATTCTGATGTCTAAATTTGCGTTATGTTATCGCGGACAAATCAATGATATCATATAGAAGGAAAATGCTGCTGTCCAAATTTGTGCTATGCTATCACGAACAAATCAATGCAATCACATAGAAGGAAAATGCTGCTGTCTAAATTTGTGATATGCTATCGCGGACAAATCAATGCAATCACATAGAAGGAAAATGTCGTTGTCCGAATTTGTGCTATGCTATCACAGATAAATCAATGCAATCGCATAGAAGGAAAATACTGCTGTCCAAATTTGTAATTTGTGCAATGCTATCTCGGACAAATCAATGCAATCGCATCGATGGAAAATATTGTTGTCCAAATTTGTGCTATGTTATCGGGGACAAATTAATGCAATTGCATAGAAGGAAATACCAGATAGCAGAACAACAGTTCATACATAGGAAAAAATGACCCATAGCCCATCCGAAACACACCCGAGGATCCCAGGACCCCGTCTAATCACACAAACAAGTCATATAACCTAACGCAGACTCGCTCGAGGTTTCAAATCACATTAAATAATAGCAAAACAATGAATCAAACAAAAAATCAAACTTATGAATTTCCAAATCTTCAAATATCAAATCTCATGCCGAAACCTATCAATTTAACTCAAAATAACTCCAAACTTTCAGAAAAGTCTAAAATGACATGACAGAGCTGATCCAACTCTCGGAATTGCATTCCGATCCCGATATCACAAAACTCAACTATGAGTCAAACTTCTCCAGTTTCCAAACTTCAACTTTTCCAACTTTTGCCGTAATGCCTCAATCTAGCCTACGGACCTCCAAATCTGAATCCGGACGCTCTCCCAAGTACAAAATCACCATACAAAGCTGTTGAGATCATCCACGACCCATTCTGGTGGACGTTTATCCAAAAGTCCAATTCCGGTCAAATTTTCACTATTTAAACTTCCAAAGCTAGTTTCCTTCTTCCAATTTGACCATGTATTATCCGTTAACTGAATTCAACCATGCACGCAAGTCAATACACATATTGTAAGGCTGCTCGAGACCGTAAACTGCCAAACCGAGCACTATTACTCGAAACGACCAGTCGGGTCGTTACGCTAGCTCCTTCTTTGCCTCTTTTTCTTGTGTTATACTTTCATTACTGTTGCCAGGTCCATCCATTTGCTCCTGAATCCCCTCCAACTTTATTCTTGTTGCCTTAATTCTTTGACCAGTATTGCTAAATTCTTGTCTATTCATCTGCTTCAACTTGTACTTTAGTACCTTAAGTTTCATCCATACTTTGTTCATTATTATTCCTCCATCTCTTTTCTTCCAGCATTCATACACAACATCCTCAAATTCTTTATGTTGTGCCATACAATTAAAGAACTTAAAAGGTCTCCCTCTACTCTGTTGCTCATAGTCCATTGTTATATTTAATGGAAAGTGATCAGAAAATCCAGGTTGCAATACCCTCCCTTCCATTACAGGCCATTTTTGGATCCATGCATCATTGACAAGTATTCTATCAATTTTACTATGGACATGATTATTAGTCCAAGTATACTTCCTTCCAACTGTTTTTAGTTCATTTAATCGATTCCTCCAGATGAATTCTTTGAAATCTTTCACTTCAAATTTCTATACTAGTGTCCCTTGCACCCTATCTTCATTAGTCAAGATGGTATTGTACTCCCCCATTAACACATAAGGACCAGTAATGCCAGCTGTAGTTTTTTCCATATCTTCCCATAACAGTTTCCTATCCTATAGAGTATGCATACCATAAATAGCACCAAACCTAAATTTATTACAACTTTGTACCTCTGTAACCCCCTTATTATGTATTGCTGATGCACTTCATAGAACTCAAAATCCACCCTTGTCTGATCCCACGCAATCCATATTCTACCACCTGGAGCATTTGGATAGTTTGCTATCCATCTTCAATTATTGAACACCTTCTTTATGACAGCTTCAACCTTTTCTTCTTTAACTCTATTCTCTAAGACATCCATTAGTACCACCGTATTCACCCTAATAAATTTTTTAGTTCTTTTTTCTTATACACTTTATTCAGTCCTCTAACATTCCAAGCTATGATGTTCATCCTTATATAGTTCTTTGATTCATATTACCACCTTATCCTCTATCTCTAGGCAGTTCACTCTCCTTGTCATATTCCCATGTCATTTGAACTATTCTTTTTGCAGTGTCTACCAAGGCTTTGAAAGCATCACCAATGTTGATTTCCTTCTCACCTCTCCCATCTCCATTCTTCTTAGATGCAGACTTGCCTTTTGCCAATTGCCATTATTCTTCATTTGAATTATTACTTTGGATCACTTCATTATTCTCTTCCATTTGCTCCAGGAATCTACCTCTTGTATCAATTTTATTAGTCTTTGGGTCTATCTTCCTCACAACTTTCCATATCTTTTTCAGATTCTGCATACCATATGTTTGTTGTCCCACCTCTTGATTCTGTATTTTTTGGTTGTGACATGAGTGTCCAATTTGACAGCAAGTTTGACAATATTGAGGTTTCTAGTCATATTGTACCATTTTCTGAATCATTTACTATTAGGATCAACCAGTTTAATTGTCCCTTGTAGAGTCCTTGTTATATCCATTTCTATAAGAAACCGAGCATAAGAAATGCTATCAGCCACAGTTGTGCAAGCATCAACATACAAAGGCTTCCCTAGACCACTTCCAATTTTGCTAAGAGCCATGTTACTCCAGTAGTTCAATGGTATTTTTAGAAATTTTAGCCATAGCGAAATAGTTTTCAAAACCTCTTCTTTGAAATCAAACCCCTCATCCCATGCTTTTAGTATTACAGGTCTATTGTTCATAGTACAAGGCTTATTCATCAATACCTCACCTCTTTCTTCAAAACTATGCATCAGAATTCTAAAATATCCATCACTATGGAATAATACCTTAGGCTTTCTGATTTTTCCCCATTGAGCAGCAACAAATCGTTCAATAGCTCCTATAGTTGGAGTTAGGGGTGTCCATTCGATTTATCGATTCGATTTTGACCCTTATCAATAATTACTTATCGATTAACGATTTGTACATATGCTTATCGTTACCGTTTCAATAAGGTTTCAATTTTTTCGATTTCAATTTATCTATTTTTGGGGCTTATCGATTCGGTTATCAATTACACTAATAAAACAATTTACGGGGATTCCACGAAAAGTATATCGCTATAAACATGCCTAATTAATATGGACAAAAAGAAGCTAAAAGAAGACAAACATCGTTTATAACATAAAAATTATGTCAACAAGCACATGCAATGAAACCAAAGTAAGGGATCAAATGTATGCCACCAACACTCAACGGTATTAAAAAAAATACATCATCACAGCTAATTCTGTTTTCCATTAATTTGAACTTCATTCCCTTGAGCTTTAAATATGATCAATCCTTAAATGTGGTAGAAGAAATAATAGGGTTAGGGACTTCGGGTAATGTAACGACCCGACCGGTCGTTTAGAGCTTTTGCACTTTGCTTGTCAATTCTCGGGCATGAAATGCCATGTATGATGTATTAAGACTTATGTAAATTATCGATTTTGGGTTTCAGGGCAACCAAAATGAATTTGAAAGAACAGTTCTCAGTTTGAAGCTTGAAATTTGAAAGGTTTGACCAAGATTTGAGTTGTTTTTATATGATTTCGGATTGGAACTTTTATGATTGGGTCAGCTCCGTTAGGTGATTTGAGACTTGGGAGCGTGATCAGAATGCATTTTGGAAGTCCGTAGAAGGTTTAGGCTTAAATTGGCGAAATTGAGATTTTGGCATTTTTTGGTTGTGATGTGAGATTTTGATATACAGGTCGGAATGGAATTTCGGAAGTTGCAGTAGTTCCATTGTGGCATTTGGGATGTGTGCGCAAAATTTCAGGTTATTCGAACGTGGTTTGGTTGGGTTTTTGATCAAAAGCGGAATTCGGAAGATTTTAGAAAGTTTGGCTTGAATCCGATGTGTTTTGGATGATTCGATGTCGTTTGAGGTGTTTGAAAGATTTGAACAAGTTTGAATAAGGTATTGGGATATGTTTGTGGTTTTGGTCGAGGTCTCGGGGGACTAGGGTGAGTTTCGGGTGGTCAATCGGATCATTTTGAAGTTGAAAAAATTGCAGAAGTTGCAGGTTTAGTTGTTGTAGGTTTTTACTCTTCGCGTCCATGAGTGGACCCTCGCATTCACGAAGAGTCAGTGGTTGTCAGTGTAATTTTGGCCTTTGCATTTGCGGAGGACTGGGAAGTGATGCATTGCGTTCGCGAGAAGGGCTTCGCGATCGCGTAGAGGAATTGAGAGGTCGAGCTTCAGTGGGAATTTAACCCATTGCGACTAAGGGATTGCGTTCGTGAAGATTTGTCTGCATAAGTCATCATGTTTGCATGGGTCGTGTCGCGTTCGCGTAAGAGGAAATTTGGTCAATGTAAGTTTGTGCTTCGCGAACGCGAGGCTTTGACCACGTTCGCGAAGAAGGAAATTAAGGCATGGGCAGAATGTTTTAACTCGTCTTGTCCGCGATTGTGAGGCTTATTTCCTCCATAGCTGGTCGTTTTTGGATATTCTTGACGGAGATTGAAGAGGGATTCAAGGGGAATCACTTTGAGGTAAGATTCTTGGACTCAAAACTCGATTATTATGAGAATTCCACATAGAATATCATGGAACTTAAGCTAAAAATTGAAGAACTAGGGCTTGGAAATTTAGATTTTTGATTGGGGAACTGAAGGACATTTTGGGGTCATATTTGAGAACTTTTGATATGTATAAACTCGTGGGGAGATAAGGAACCCGTTGGTGTAAAAAAAAAATTAATTTCGAGACGTGGGCCCTGGGGACAGGTTTTGGCAATTTTGGGATTTATGCCCTTTATTGATTGTTTTCGCTTGGGCTTTGTTCCTTTGGCATATTTTGAAGTTCTCGTTCTGATTTTGGAGAGATTCGACGTGCGTGGAGGCTGAATAGAGGGGAAAAGATGTCAGGAGCTAGAAATTTAGCCGGTTCGAGGTGAGTAATGATTGTAAATGATGTTCTGAGGGCTTGAAACTCCGGATTGCACATCGTTGTGCTATATTGAGGTGAGGCACACGCTTGATGACGAGCGTGAGGTCATGCACTATTAGGGGACTATGACTTGGCGTGTCTCGATAGATGATTTTTCCATGTATTGACTGCAATCTATTTACTATCATGCCATATTTGGATTGAATGCCATATTTGGGCTTCGTGCCAATTATTTGAACCCTTCGGGGATTTTTGTTGATATTTCCTCACCGTTTTGACTTAATTCTTGAACTCAGTCATGTTATTTCCATTGTTTTCAAAATTCAGCTATGTTCACTCAGTTTTAATACTCAAATGATATTTAAATGATGTATTGGCCCGAGAAGTACTTTTTTACTATTGCCCGAGAGGCTTATGTGATTTTGACTGAGTAAGGCCGATGACCTGTATTCTTAGGATATCTTTTGGGTTGGGCTACACTGATTTTGATTATGAGGTCGAGGGCCTGAGATTGTGTGCCACGAGGTGGCTTGATATTGATATGAGGTCCAGGACCTGTTTATTATGCCACGAGATGGCTTGATATTGCGCTTGGGCCGTAAGGGGACCCTCTAGGAGTCTGCACACCCCCACTGAGAGCGGGTACCCATTGTGATATGAGATATAGCCCGGGGGGCTGGTATTGTTCTATGTGATTGCCCGAGAGGCTGGTACTGTTCTGAAATATTGCCCGAGGGGTGGATTTGTTGACGTTGTGTATGAGGGGCGAACCTTATGCGCTTATCTTTCTCAATTGCTTGTCATTTACCTGTTAGATTATGTAGTTATGCCCGAGGGGTGGATCTTCTGTGCTTATCTGAACTAATTGTTTTGCATTCATTTGCTCAACTGTTGAAAAGGTAATTTTTAAGGAAATTTAAACTGAGCTAAGATGTTTTAAGAGATTTTACAGCTTCATTGCTTCTTATTGGTTTTGATCTACTTCTATACAGCATGTTGATGCACTTTTCGTGATTTCTTACCATTCAGACTTTAGTTATGATTACTACTCACTGAGTTTGAGTACTCACTTTACTCTTTGAACCTTGTGTGCAGATTTAGGTATTTCAGCACCCGGTAGCAAGTATTGGCTGAGCTGAGGCAGAGTTATTGGAGTTTTAGCGAGGTAGCTGCCCGACGTCCGCAGCACAACTTTACTCCCTCTTGATGTCATTAGACTATCCTAGTATATATTCTAGAATTTCGTTGTATTTTAGACCATAATAGATTCTCATGACTAGTGACACCCCGGTTAGGGCTGTACTTCCGCATTGTTATGATATTATCTTCTACTTAGTATTATTAAATTATGTTTTAGCATGTTTTATTGATTTTTAGCTGTTTAACTTTGAATTGAAATTGTGTTGGCTGGCCTTGTCTTCACGAGAGGCGCCATCACGACCGGGACTGGGTTTAGGGCCGTGACAGGTAAAGGAAAGAGTATTATAGAAAAAAGGTAAAAAAATAACTAAAAAAATTAAAAAATTTGTTCTTTAGTATAGCTTATCGGTTTATTGATAAACCGATAACCGAAGAGGAAAAAATCGAAATCGAAATTGAAAACTCGATAAGGAAAATTTCAAAATTAAAATCGAAATTGATAAACCGATAAAAAATAATTGATTTAATTTATCGATAAACCGGTTCGAATGCACACTCCTAGTTGGAGTATTTCCAACTACGTACATTATTATTGCTCGATTCCATTTCTACTTCTCTTAACTATATCTTCCTCTAGAATTTGAACTACTACCTCACCCTCTTGTATCACCAGTGGTACATATATTAGATCCATTCCTTTTGTGGCTAATTTGTTCTTATGCAATAATCCAGCACATGACCTTCCAAAATTGGTTGGTCTCGACAGATTATGCTTTTTTTCCTCAGCTCGTATAATCACTGTTGCATTGCTCTGCTCCCTTAAGACACTGGTGTCGATGCCCCATTTTCCGCGCGAAATCGGGTTTATGACATTTGGGCGGACAACTTATTTCCTTTTGGGAATTGGTTTTGCAATTTTGAAGAGTTGCCACCTAATGATTAAGTGCATTAGGACAATAAGAATGAATTTTAATTTAGAAAACCAGAGATTGGGTAAGGGCTTGAAATTATCTCAAGGGGAAGGTGTTAGGCACCCATCAAGATGCACTTGTGTGGTTCCCGGCCATGCTACAATTGTGACTTTATGTATAAACAACAAGTAAACAAGTAAGAATTGTAAATACTAGATACCTTTCACATAATGGTTGTAAACAACTAAAGTACGAGAAGTTAAAAAGGCTGAAATTTGGAAGAAAGCATTTTTAGAATTCTGAAAAAGGGACACACAAGTAAAGGGGAAAGGGTTCGCCCATAATTGATGCAAGTAATCGAAAAAAGAGGTGAAAGAGGCGTATATTTTTGGAATAAAACAGTACTGAAAATTATACAAATAAAAGGGAGTATTTTTTACATAATTGATGCAAGTAATTGAAGTAAAAGAGGTTAAAGAAGCTAAAAATTAAACAGTTTTAAAATTCTAAAAAAATATAGACAAGTAAAGGAAAGAGGGTCTTAGGTTTATAAATAATATGGATCACCCCATACAACACCTGGTAACTGTTTATACACGTGATGTTATCGCGTGGTCATCATATCCATATCTACCCTTCCCCGTTAAGGTATTAAACACAGAATAGTCTCGTTACTTATTGCATGCTATTACCAGTCTCAATCCTATCAGTCCCGGATGTATTAGGGACTACTAGTCCTAAAGGAGAGGGAGAACTGGCTTTTAGAGTTTAAAAGGATAAAAGTCTAAGGCGACAGTCAAAACATATATGATAAGTATAGGGAAGCACATAAACAAATAAGGCTCAAGCAAACCTCTTTAAAACAAAGAAAAACATGTAGTTTTAGCATGTCTTTCAGATACTGATTAGGTCTTAATTAACCTTAAAACATTAAGGCAGGCTGATCTATCACATATTTTCAGATAAGAAGTGAGAATTAGGCCTGCCTGCTAGTTGTAATTACCAAAGACATGTGTTGTTAATTAATTAACTAATGGCTTGCCTAGGTGAAACCTATAGGCATGATATCTAGTAATGCAGAAGTATATTGATTTTTTAAAGAAGGCTTGCTGATTATAGAAAAACATAAGTTTTGTAGATATTGAGTAACATTACTACTGATTTTAGACTTGCAGGCGAAACAGACGAATCAGATTCAATTGGTTACTCCTATAGGCATGCTTTCTAAGTATTGTTGGTTTTAAAACTTTTATAGAAATGCAAGAGTCCTATAGGCATGGTATCTAGAATGCAATTTGTTATTTAAACCTATAAATTGTTTGCCTAATGATAGATGTAAATGCAGAATCCTATAAACAAGTTATCTATATGATATGCGGAAATGCAAAAAACCTATAGACATGATCTCTAATGGAATGCAGGAGTGCAGAAACTATAGGCAGGATCTCTATATGAAATGCATAAGTGAAAAGCAGGATGTAATTGCAGGAATAAATACCTAAGAACATGATGTCTACCTGCATGCATACATGAGTGACCCTTCCCTTTTCACTCAAACCTCTAAGTTATTATAAATTATTACAAACCAGAATGAACTAGAAAAATAAAATTACATCAGAAAGTAAAGTACAACCAATGAGAGCCTAATTCAGACCCCAGGTCTGAATTATGGAATAAACCAACTTTCAGAATCAGATTTCCAAAGTCTTTCTCATTTTTTGGGTGTGTCAGAGTTCCCAGGAGCTTCATGAACTCCGGGAAGTGCTTACACCCAAATATATTGCAAAATTGAATTAGTGCACTATAGAAGGGCCAGCCCTCAAATGTCCAAGTTCAGAGGGATCTCAAGATCCCAAAGCAAGGCCCATAGGAAGGGGGGAAGAACTTAGAATCTATGAGAAAGTGCAAGTGCATAGAGGGGATTTTGGGAAAGGTCATGATAGGCTGGTGGTCATACCCGGTAATTAGGAGTGCTGGCACACCCCTAACCAGCATGTTAGACACATTGTTAGGAGTTAGGATCCATTCAGACATGAGTAGCAATTTGGATATTGTCATGCCTAAACCTTAACTCAAACACATAGAAGGGAATAAGGGTATGGAGGAATTCACAACAATAATAGATGCAAAGAGAATGGCATATTCAATACTGAACAGAAGAAGCAAATTAGACATGATTGTAGAAACTATAAAGTAAACACATAGGGATGAGGCTGAAAAAGAAATTAGAACATACCAGTTTCAGGGAAACAAGAAGAGAAAAGTAGTAGTAAAGCCAAATTGCAAGCAAACAGCCAGATGAACTCAGAAGAGAGCGTGAGATTATTGAACTTGAGAGTGTAAGAGTAAGTAATTGAGAGTGCAAGTGTTCAACTCAAGTTGTCTTAAAGAGTATTGAATTGGAAGTGTCAAAGTGCAGAAGGGTCGTCCCTTTTTGTAGTGCAGCAAGCATGTAAGAAAAGGTAAGAAAATAGTTTGCAATCAATTACAAAACGTTTCCCTTTAATTAAGGGATTCTGATTTCAAACGGGTAAAAGACAATTAAGGAAAGAGTTTGATCAAGATCTTTTCCAAAGTAGCGCAAGGAGGGTAAATACACAGAAGTTTATTTAAGGCAAAAGTCCAGTGGTACACGATTTGTGAGAATAAGGAAAAGAAATCAATCAAACAGCCAGTAAAATCAAAATTGCAGGCTTTGTTCGAATGAACCAAGTTAGAAAAAGCAAGGAAAGAGTTTTACTTAAGGAAAATTAATAATAGTCAATCAAACCTAAAGAGATTCTGAATCCAATCATGAGTTGGAAAAAACCTTTTTGAAGGAAGAATTCCTCACATATAAAGCATACAGACATGTGCTAATTAAAAAAGACTATTATAGAAAAGTTCAGACTCATAACAAAGAGATTCAAGTTCAGTTTATAGACTCAAAATGAGTCTGAGAGTCCAGGGTTCCAAAGTAGAACCCTCTTTCGAAATCAAACTAAAAAAACCCCAAATCTTAGGGTTTCAACTCGAATCAGATGCAGAGACGAGAAGGCCAACAAATTAATTAGGCGCAGAGGTCTCTTTCCGAGACTCATGAGAAACAAACAGATACAATGGCAGGTTTGAAGCAACAAAGTGAAAAAACTGATTTAAAGCATAAAGAACACGTTTTAAGAAAAGCTCGGAACTTAAGCAAGTTCAGAAAAGAAAAAGGGTGATATAAACTTAAGAAATAGTAGATGAAACATGTTTCGAACAAAGTCCAGTAAAGCAAACACAACTTAAGAAATCAGCAGGAAACATATACAGTAGAATAATACTAAAAAGTATAGCAGAGAACATATAGGAAAATATAACAAAGATTGACGTGTGAGCCTAGTCTAGAGGCACAGTAGAATACAAAGTACGTAAGAGTTATGTACAGTAGAAAGAAAGCAGAAGAACAACACATGTGTGGTAAAACATAGTATAGGCGAACACATATAAAGAAAAGAAAAGGAATAATCAAAAAGACATTTTGGAAATCCTTTTAGAAACCCTAAATCGAAGAGAAGCAATTTTAGAAAGAAAGATTGGGGAAAACACTTTAAAAATCCGATAGAACACAGATATAACATAGATCTAGGAAAACAAATAGAAAAAAAACCTTGAATAGCTTAGGGTTTTGGAGAAACCCTAGAAATGAGAAAGGCTTGGATGAAAGTCCGATCTTGAGTCGGATGAGTTAGAATCAGGCTCCTAATGTTTTGGATACGTTGGAGCAAGGCAGGAGAGGCCTCAAAACCACGGATCATTGAGGTAAGACCTAGAAACTTCAAACACCCAAGGCTTAAGGTGGAGGGGAGGTGAGTACAGGCCATTCATGGCCTGAGAAGCCATGGATTCCGGTGAAAATGCGGTTGAAAGGGGTAGAAGATGGCTAGGGTTCCGAAGAACTTTCGAGAATGTTTTGAGAGAGGAGAGTGTTCAAAGGTGGCATAACAAATGAAATGAGTAGATTGGGTTAGGGTAGGGGAGCTAAAAAGGCAAGGAGTGATCCTTGCCGTTGATCAAAATGATCAACGGCCTAGATTAAGAGAAGGGGCCAGGCGATTTAACCGGTTGGGTCGGGGGTCGAGTTAAAATGGAATTGGGATGGTCCAATTGGGGGTTAAGGTTGGGTCAACTAGAAGGTCAATTTTGGCTATAATTGAAATATAAATGGGGCTGCAATTGAAACGAATTTGAGCTAAATATTAAATAGCCAGTTTTTCCCTTTTATTTTATAAAGATAGTAAAAATGATTTTGAAATTAAATTAAAAGTACTGAATCAGCAAATAATATATAAATTTTAATTTAAAAATACTAGAACCAATTTTATAATCATAAAATGCTATTAAATCTCACAGCAGACTAAAATTGCAATTATATGCAATTTAGTCTTTTAAATACCAAACAAACTTATAAAAATGTACAAAAATTACCTTAACTATATTTTGGTATAAATATGGGAGTAAAATAAAATTTTCACGATAATGGATGATTTTAAGAATAATTATTGATTTTTGTACTGCTAAAATGGACAATAAATTAATTTTAAAAATCTTTTAAAAATTAGGAAAAATATCAAAACACTTGAGCATGCTTATATATGCATATATATTATTTTGAAAGTATTTTGTACATAAAAAAAATAAATAAGAAAAAATTGGGTATCAATAGCTGTCCCTCTTTACCCGGAAAGGATGAAAGAGTTGTCGGGTAAAGATATGATGGCCAATTTTGACCGAACGGAATGGTTTGAAGCAATTGACCATCCTCCGGTTTCTGAGCTACCTACATATCCCTGGTCTTACAGGAATCAGGCCGTATGTAGTTCGGGATTCCGTCGGCAGAATATGCCGATGGACATATTTTCAAGAACGGACGAGATATTCGGGTTGGGGTGGTAGTTATGAGTTTAATAGGGCTGCAGGAACCGGAGCGGGATCATTCCCGCTGAGATGGCTGTTGCTTGCCAGTTTACCTGCAAATAAACAATACGAGCGCATATATTGTGTATAAATTTAAACGTGATGCAAGTTCCCGTTGGACCATGAATGCTATCTTTGGACGGTTAGGATGACGTCCTCGGACAATGATGTCCTGGGCCATGAAGTATATAATAAGGGATTCACAGGCTATGAAATGACGCTCTCGGGCTTTGAGAATGATCCCTCTGAGTGATGATGCCTTTGAATAATGATATGCGAGAGATAAAGGAGTCCTCAGGCCATGGCAGGTTATTCTCGGGCTATGAAGATGGTGCCTCCAAGGTAGGTTATTCTCGGGCTATGAAGATGGTGCCTCTAAACAATGATGCCCTTTGATAATTTGGCGATCTTCCAGCCCATGAAATGCAAAAAGATGGCGATCTTTCTGCCCATGAGAACGCGAATAAAGGTGGCGATATTTGAGCCGATGCAAAATTTAAATAAAGTGGCGGTATTTCAGATGATGCAGGATTTAAATGAAGTGGCAATATTCCGACAATGCAAAGTGTAACTAAAGTGGCGACCTTTCAGCCGATGCATGATTTGAATCAAGTGGCGATATTTTAGCCGATGCAGGATTTAAATGAAGTGGCGATATTTCAACCATGCTAAGTGTAAATAAAATGGCGATCATTCAGCCGATGCAAGATTTAAATGAAGTGGCGATATTTCAGCCGATGCAGGATTTAAATAAAGAGGCGATATTTCAGCCGATGGAAGGTGTAAATAAAATGGCGATCTTTCAACCGTGCAGATGGAGATAGAGCTTAGTCTTGGAAGGCAGAATAGTAGCCTTATGCAATGCAGGAAATGCAAATGGAGGTAGAGCTTAACCTCGGAAGGCAGAATAGTAGCCTTATGCAATGCAGAAATGCAAATGGTGGTAGAGCTTAACCTCGAAAGGCAGAATAGTAGCCTTATGCAATGCAAGAATGCAAATAGAGGTAGAGCTTAACCTCGGAAGGCAGAATAGTAGCCTTATGCAATGCAGGAATGCAAAAGGAGGTAGAGCTTAACCTTGGAAGGCATAATAGTAGCCTTATGCAATGCAGGAAACGAAAATAGAGGTAGAGCTTAACCTCGAAGGAAGAATAGTAGACTTATGCAATAGAGGAAAGACGAATAGTAATAAAATTCTTAGCTGATAACTGATAGCTGGTTACTAATTGTGATATTATGGCTGTTGGGGATATCGTATACGGATAGCTATTGTAGATAGGTGATGGTTCCGAGAGTTGTATTCCAGAGGAGTGTGAGTGTATAAATATATCCGATGATTATGTCACTCGGGTGCCTGTGTCCAAAGAAAAACCGTGAGTTTTGTAAGGGGAATGGTTAGTTCATGTTCCGGCTGCCTTTGCTTGTTCTGCTTGGCTCTGTTTTGGTGATACTGTGGGTATCCTTGGTGTAACATTGCTAAACAAAGCAATTCCGATAATAAACATGCATGAGTTTGTTAAAGATGACATATGTATATATTTAAGAAATAGTTTTAGATGAACCGACGACTGTGACGTGGTTCAGGACATTACAACCTCACAGAATTTTGAGGGTCCTCGTCAAAATTCTACCCCAGTTTACTGGGCTACTGCTTCTAACGGTTGCTTGCGATAATCGGCTGAAGTTACTTCGGAATTTTGAGTGTCATCCTCAAAATTCTACCCCATTTTCCAAGTGCGGGGGAGATGAAAATCTTATTTAATTGTGACCAAACCCATAAGGCTGCCTACATATCCCTCTTAAACAGGAATCAGTTCAGACGTAGTTCAAATTACATAAGGAAATTATAAATGGTTACACATAGTATCGCTTGACTGCATCTGAATTTATCCGATTTGGCCAAACTTTTCTGTACATTCCTGCGAGTATGAGGGTTCCTCCTGTTAGAACCCGATGAACCATGTATGGACCTTGCCAATTGGGAGAGAATTTCCCTTTGTCTTCTTCTTGAGGTGGAAAAATCTTCTTTAACACTAGTTGCCCCGGTGTGAACTGTCTTGGTTTGACTCTCTTCTTGAAAGCTCTAGACATTCTGTTCTGGTAAAGTTGACCATGGAAAACTGCATTCATTCTTTTACCATCTATTAGGGCTAACTGTTCGTAATGACTCCTTACCCATTCTACATCGTAGAGTTTTGCTTCCTGTATGATCCTTAGGGAGGGAATTTCTACCTCGGCGAGAATGACCAATTTTGCACCGTAAACCAGTATGTAGGGAGTTGCCCCAATCGATGTGTGGACTGTGGTGAGATATCCCGATAAAGCAAATGATAGCTTCTCATGCCACTGCCTATGCTTTTCTATCATCTTCCTCAGTATCTTCTTGATGCTCTTGTTTGCAGCTTCTACAACTCTATTCATCTGAGGCTTGTAAGCTGTGGGATTCTTGTGTTTGATCTTGAAGGTTTCACACGTAGCTTTCATCAAATCACTGTTGAGGTTGGAGACATTGTCAGTAATGATTGATTCTGGAATCTCGAATCGACAAACGATACGGTCACGGACGAAGTCTGCCACGACTTTCTTAGTCACTGCTCTGTAAGATGCTACTTCAACCCATTTGGTGAAATAGTCAATTACTACTAGGATAAACCTATGCCCGTTTGATGCGGCAGGTTTGATTGGTCCGATAACATCCATTCCCCATGCGGCGAACGGCCATGGCGAGCTTGTTGTATTAAGCTCATTGGGTGGTACCTTTATCTTGTCGGCATATATCTGACTGCGGTGGCACTTTCAGATATACTAGATACAGTCTGTCTCTATAGTCAACCAAAAATAACCTGCACAGAGTATCTTCTTGGCTAAGACAAAACCGTTCATATGTGGACCACAGGTCCCGACATGAATTTCCTCTAGTAGTTTAGATGCCTCCTTTGCACCAACACACCTTAACGAACCCAAATCTGGAGTCCTCATATATAGGATTCCTCCATTGTGAAAGAAATTATTGGACAATCTTTGAAGCGTGCACTTCTGAGTAGTGTTTGCAAGCTCTGGATATTCTCCTTTGGCTAAATATTCTTTGATGTCGTGAAACCAAGGTTTTCCATCCGCTTCTTTTTCAACATATGCACAATAAGCTGGCTGATCATAGATCTTCACGAGAATAGGATCAATGAAATTCATATTTGGATGTTGTATCATAGAGGCCAGGGTAGCCAATGCATCGGCAAACTCATTCTGGACCCTGGGAACATACTGGAACTCTATCCTTGTGAATCTCTTCCTCAACTCATGTACATGATGCAGATAAGGGAGTGTCTTAGAGTTCTTGGTTGCCTATTCTTCTCGGACCTGATGTATAAGCAGGTCGGAATCTCCAATCACTAGCAACTCTTGGATGTTAATATCAATGGCCATCTTGAGCCCTAAGATGCAAGCTTCGTATTCGGCCATATTGTTAGTGCAGGGGAACCTGAGCTTGGCGGATACCGGATAATGCTGACCGGTTTCTGATACTAGGACCGCTCCTATGCCAACTCCTTTGAAATTTGCCGCTCCATAAAAAATTATCCTCCAGCCATCATAGGACTCTACAGCATCTTCTCCTATGCAGGATACCTCTTCATTAGGAAAATACATCTTTATAGGTTCGTATTCTCCATCCACGGGATTCTCATCAAGATGATCTGCCAATGCTTGTCCTTTGATTGCCTTCTGAGTTACATAGACAATGTCAAATTCACTCAGCAGGATTTGCCACTTGTCTAGCTTGCCAGTAAGCATGGGCTTTTGAAAGATGTACTTTTGCAGATCTATTCTTGATATGAGGTATTTAGTGTAGGCGCAGAAATAGTGCCTCAACTTTTGGGCCACCCAAGTCATAGCACAACAGGTACGCTCTAATAGAGAATACCGAGCCTTGTATGGGGTGAACTTCTTACTGAGATAATAGATGGCCTATTCCTTCCTCCATGTTTCATCATGCTTCCCTAGAACACAACCAAACGCTCCATCCAATACTGCAAGGTAGAGTAGTAGGGGTCTACCTAGTTCGGGCGGAACCAAAACCGGCGGTGTTGACAGGTACTCCTTATTTCTATCAAAGGCTTTTTGGCAGCCGTCGGTCCATTTGGTAGCAGCGTCTTTCTTCAGCATCTTAAAGCTTGGCTCACAGATGACAGTAGATTGTGCTATGAACCGGCTAATGTAGTTAAGTCTCCCCCAAGAAGCTCATTACTTCTTTCTTGTTCTTTGGTGGTGGAAATTCTTAAATAGCTTTGACCTTTGATGGGTCCAATTCTATCCCTCGGTTACTCACAATGAACTCAAGCAATTTTCCAGCTAGAACCCCGAATGCACATTTTGCGGGGTTCAACTTCAGGTTGTACCTTCTCAGTCTATTGAAGAATTTCCTTAAATATTCCATGTGATCAGAGGCTTTCTTGGACATAATGATGACGTCGTCTACATACACTTCAATATCCTTGTGTATAATGTCATGGAAAATGGTAGTCATGTCCCTCATGTAGGTGGCCCCTGCATTCTTTAACCCAAACGACATCATCTTGTAGCAATACACCCCACGGCATAATGAAAGCTATTTTCTCAGCATCTTCTTCATCCATCTATATCTGATGGTAGCCAGCAAAACAATCAATGAATGACTACAGCTCATGCTTGGCGCAATTGTCAATCAAGATGTGTATATTCAGCAAGGGGAAGTCATATTTTGGACTGGCCTGGTTGAGATCCCGGTAGTCGATGCAGACTCTGACCTTCCCATCCTTCTTCGGTACTAGCATAATGTTGGCTAACCATATTGGATACTCCACTACACTGAAAACCTTAGCTTTGACCTGCTTAGCGACCTCTTTCTTGATTTTCAAACTCATATCTGGCTTGAATTTTCTGAGCTTCTGTTTTACTGGTGGATAGGCCGGATCAGTCGGCAATTTGTGAGCCACAATGGATGTGCTTAGACCAGTCATGTCGTCGTACGACCAGGCAAATATATCTTCATACTCTCTTAGAAACTCTGTATATTTTTACTTCTCTGACGGTGACAAGTGAACGCTGATTCGCGTTTCTTTGATGTTTTCTGCATCTCCCAGGTTGATGATTTCGGTCTCGTCCAGGTTGGACTTAGGTCTATTCTCAAAATTCTCAACTTCTTTAACAATTTCTTCTGGTATATCATCTTTCTCTGAATCTATGTCTATTTGTTGCGTTGTCTCGTTGCATGTCACAGTCATTGGTTCATCAAGATAAGTAATATTAATTTTGTATAAGTAAAGTAATGAGAGAAAATAGTAAGATTTATAAGAAACTTGAAATACTTTGATAAATTCTATAAATGTTTTAAACATTGGAGCTCTTTCTTGCGAAAACAAAAATGCGAAAAAAATAAGCTAGTAAAAATAAAATAGTACATGGTGCTTGTTCAGCCTTGCTACCACGAGGCATGCTGGGCTCTGGTGGTTCTGACGATCCAGTTGTTGAGGCTCGCCCCTCTATTTACAGCCTGTATGGAAGGGCCTTCCTCCCCCTCCTCCTCAAAAATGACACAGCAGTCCATATCATCATTTTCTAGGAACAAGTTCCTCATTGCTGCTAATGCTTCCTCTTCTTCTGAGCCACAGATGACTTCGGCCGGTTGGAAAGTATACTCCAATTGGGGTATCGGCTACTCCAATGGATAGTAGAGACCGCGCCAGGGTGGCAACGATTCCTTGAATTCTTTCCAGGTATACTCATATCCCAATTCGGTGGTGGTACCGTGCTTCTTGAGCTTGATGGGCTTAGCGATTCCTTGAAGATTCTTACCAAGTCCCTTACCAGGTTCATACCTGCTCCAGTTCAGTATGCTTTTAATTTTTTTATCCCACCATTTATCTTTATCGATGGTGTTGACTCGCTCGATAGGGTGGTAAGTTTCCCCACCTATCCTTCTTCTTCCTCCAATTACTAGGATAGTCTGGCGACTATATATGGGATTGCTACCATCACTATAAATGATCACCTCCTGGTGATTTCACTTAAATTTCACTGCGTGATGTAGCGATGATGCCACGGCCCCAGCGTCATGAATCCATGGTCGTCCCAACAATAGATTGTAAGATGTTGGTACGTCTATCACTTGAAAATCAATATCAAACCAAGTAGGCTCCATTTGCAAACGTAAGCTAATTCCCCAATAGTGAACCTTTGAGAACCGTCGAAGGCCTTAACATTGATGGCCCCATCCTTGATTTCATGCATCCCTTTTCCCAATGTCCTGAGTCTTACCAACGGAAAAATATTGAGACTGGACCCTCAATCGACCAGGATCCTGGTGATAAAATAATTTTTGCATTGCACAGTGATGTACAATGCCTTGTTGTGACTCTATCCTTCCGGTGGCAGCTCATCCTCATGGAAAGTGATTTTGTGACACTCCAGCACTTGACCTACCATGTTTGCCATTTCTCCTCCGGTGATGTTACTGGGTACATATGCCTCACTCAGCACCTTCAACAAAGCATTCTTGTGTGTATCAGAACTTTGTAGCAAAGCTATGATAGAGATCTGTACCGGTGTTTTGTCAGTTGGTCAATGACCGAGTACTCCTTGGCTTGTATATTTCTCCAGAGATCATCGGGCCCGATTTCAGTGAGGGCTTGTCAACCAAAGGTTTACTTACTTGACTCAACCAAGTGTTCCGGAGTATAAACCCTACCGGTTCTTGTCATACCCTGTGTCGCAGTTGTTTCCCCGAACTTGGATTTTCCCTTTCTTATTGCCTCGGTTGTGTAGTCCCATGGTATGGCTTTTGTGTGGAATGATGTTACGGCTATCATTGCTACCGGAATGGGTACCCTTGCCTTGGAAGGTAATATAGCAACTTCAAATGGCTCATGCGCCTTTGGGGACCCAAACTCGACCTCAATTGGTTTGGTGTCTTTGTAGAGGCTGGTGTTTCAAACTCAAGTGGTATGGACATGTTCACCTCATTATCTTCAGAAGGATGAATTTGGACTATAATCGAATTAAGAGTGACTGTTGGTTTCTTTGGATCGTCACCTTCTGGGATCAAACCTATTAATCCTTTGGGATCCCAATAATCCTCTATTTCCTAATCATATGAACACATCCACCCTTGTGGTCTGGTAGAGGGTTGTTTCGGACATTCGGAGCAGGCTCTTTTGCCATGATGATCTTGTTGTCAATCAAAGACTGGATCTTGTCCTTCAGGGAGCGGCATTCATCAATAGTATGCCCCTTCATGCCAGAATGGTATGCATAGGTTTTATTTTGGTTGATCCATTGGGAAGGGTTTTCAGGAGTTATAACAGGGATAGGGGTGACATAACCAGCAACGTTGAGTCTTTCATACAACTGGTTGATTTGTTCGACAATGGCGGTATACTGTTCGGGAGGTCTACGATCGAAATATGGTCGAGGTCTAGGAAAGTTTTGGCGAGTGGGAGGTAATTGGTAGTAGGATGGTTGAGTGTTGTAGGCTTGGTAGACGTGTGCGGGTTGGGAATATCTGGGTGAAGCAGGTTGGTATGTGGGGGTGAAGGCGATTGATAGGTAGGTGGTGGAGTTTGGTATGAAGGTGCGGGTGTTTGGAAATTTGGAGTGGGATGATATGTAAGCGGAGATATTGGGTAGGTTTGGTACTTGACAGGTGATTTGGTTCTTTGTGCAACCATTACGGCACTTACGTCCCTCTTCTTGGATGTACCACCGGACTGTATAGCCTTGTTAGTGGCTTGCAAAGCTTCAAATTTTGTAACTATACCACTCTTGATACCTTCCTCAATCCTTTCTCCTAGCTTGACGATGTCAGAAAACTTATGATTCTCGATCAGCATCAGTCTTTCATAGTATTGCGGATCCTGAGCTCGAATGAAAAACTTGTTCATCTGTTCTTCCTCTAAAATAGGTCGAACCTTAGTAGCCCCTGATCTCCAACGAGTGGCATACTCGCAGAACATTTTTGTGGGTTTCTTCTTTAAGTTCTTAATGTAAAACACATCCAGTGCATTTTCCATATTGAACCTAAACCTATCCATGAAGTCGGATGCCATACTAACCCAATTTGACCACTTCTTTGGGTCTTGGCTAATGTACCAGGACAGAGCATCTCTTTTCAGGCTCCTTATGAAAAGCTTCATGCGGATCTTCTCATCTTTTCCTACTCCGATCAGCTTGTCGCAGTATGTCCTTAAGTGAACCCTGGGATCCCATGTACCATCAAGCATTTTGAACTTGGGAGGTTAAGATCAGGTTGTATGCATAAATCTTCATAGTTTAGCCCCTCAATTCACTTACTTCCTTCAATGCCTTGGATTCTGGTGGTCAACTTCTTGAGCTTTTCGGCCAAATTTCTGATGAGCGAGTCTTTATCATCAAACTCGGGTGTGTTTGAGATGGGCTGGATAGCGTGCAACACAGTCTCCACGTTAATGGGGGTGTTGTGATGGTTGTGCCAGTGGTCATTTGTGGAGTTAAAAGGTTCCGGGACGAGCAGCGGAGTGTTATTAGGAGTGTCGCAAGTATTGCAATGGTGGTGAGGAACGAGTTGCTTTGGGATATTTTGTGGAGGCATGGGATTTTGAGTATTTGGGAAGGTAACTTCTGGAGCGGTAAGGGAAAATGACAGACTTTCCAAATTCCGGACTTGATGAAGATCTTCTTGGAATTTGAGTAATTTTTGTTCTATATGAGAGGCATTTTCCTTGGGGACCATGGCACTACGAGTGACCTCTACCCGTTCAGCTGAGTTGTTTGAATCTTCCATTCTTCTTTTGTTTTTGTGCCTGACAGGACTGGGAGGAGGAGTAGGTGGAGGGCCCTTGGATCTTGTAAAATATGCTGATGTTGCTAGAGTTCAAGAAATAACCTATGGGGAGGGGAATAAACAAAAAGTAAAACAAAAGGTGACAAGTCAGTAAGGATTATAAGAAAAGGATGTTACAATATTTAAACACGTAGTGCTAAAATATAAAGCGCGTCCTAATTTTGGGGACCTCGTTGTGCCCGAGGTACGCCTTGAGACAAGTAAATTTTGATAACTTAGAATGCCAAATGCCTCATTTTATTGATAAAAAGGTAGACGAATCCCAAAACGACACTAAATAACACGGAACGAAATGTCACTAGTGGCCACAGGCCTTATTACATTTCTCAAAGCAAAAGGAAAAATTCCTATATATTTGGTCCCAAGAGGACCTTCCCCACAATCGGCAGTGTTAGCTCCCTCGTACAGCTCGCACAGTCCTAGCAGCAAGTAAGCCCTAGCCAGATGTCCACCTTCACTTCCTTCATTAACTTGGCAATCTTCGACCCTCTTCAGAAACTTCTTTACAGTTCCACTATACCCCGCTCCAAATAAATCAGTCATTAGTTGGCGCTGATATCCATATCCTTCCATTCTCTAATTAGTTTTTGATTGGCTTCTTGTATTTCATGGTGCTCGTTTTCACATTCCCGCATCCTCTTACGCGGTTGGTTGTACTTTACTTGTGCTTCAGCCTTTTCATCAATGATTCTGCGACCTCGAAGAAACCCGAGCTGACCCAAACCGTTGTGATTGTCCTCCAGCCAGCCTAAATAGTGTGGGTTACAACCAGCATAGTAGTGATCCGGTTCGATGGTGTCTTTTCCTAAGACAATTTTGCAATGCCACATATGACGATCCTGACACTTGTGTGGACTATCGTCATCCTGGAAGTCTGCTCGGAGGTGACTTATCTTGTCGACCCTTGGTATAACCTACGTCCTACCAGCCTGTTTCATAACCCGAATAGGGACATAAGGGTAGGTTTCTCTCAAACCGATCAGTATCGGAAATGGCGCATCCCTAGATCGAAGGATGAACTCTCTAGTGGGAAACCACTCGAACATCCATTGTACTTGGTCCTCTTTTAGATTTTCGAACAACTCTACCTACCCTTTGGCATCTTCCAGTTGAGCAAACATGTTAGGCATATAGTTCATTCGCCTTGGCTGATGGAAGGCAATATGATCATCCCAGTCTCTGCGCAGAATCTCTTGTCGATATTCACCCTTTTGGAGGTGCTCCATGAGCCAGAGTTTGAGTAGTAAGTTGCAACCCTCAAAGTGTTTGGCCCCTCGTTGACAGTTTTCCAGGGCTCGATATATTTCCGCAATAATCATAGGCACAAGACTCAATGGCTGTCCGTCGAGTCCTTCCATTAAGATTTTGGTGACCATGGCTAGTCTGGTATGGATTCTTGCTTTCTTCATTGGAAATACTATCATCCCCAAGAAATAGAACATGATGACAAAGACCCTTCGATGGATATGCCCTAATGATGTAAGGGCGAACTCGTCAGGATAAGTAAGGTAAGATTTGCTCTTTCCGTACCTCTCGTACATGTATTCAAAGGGAATGTATGACTCCTTCAAACATGTCAAGTATAGATTCTTCTTTAGACCCATCATCTTGAGAAAACCTCTACCCTTGCAGTTTTTCAACATTAACAAACCCGGAGTTTCCCACAGTATACCAGCCAGTCCTCGTATTTCCTCAAGCAGGGGTGTCATCTCAATGTCCCCAAAGCGGAACACAGACCTGTCGCAATCCCAGAAAAGTGTAGAAGCCTCTATGATTTTGTTGTTGGGTTGGACCTCCAGGAGGGAAGGTAGATTTCTAAGGTATTTCCGGCAAGCGTCTGATCATTGGAATGAAGATCTCTCCACCAGCTTAGCAATCGTGGGTAGATGTTGGTTACCATGCCGAATCTGGGGATTTCGTACCTTATTTTTTGCCAGACAAAAGTGTTAGACCATTACTCCCACCAGACTCGACAATTAATATCAACAATTAGCATAAGAAGCATTTAGTTCTCCAAAATGAATGCACAGAATGTGGTAGCGTCCGTTTGGGTTTCAGGAAAACCCAGTGGACTTTGGAGAAGGTTGTCTTAAAGAGTCATTATGTGGACAACATAACTGACTCGGCTAGGTTTGACAATGATGCATGCATAATTAAACAGAGTAGGGTTTATATGGGGTATTAGATCGGTACCCTTGAGCGGACAACTCAAGAGGGAAAGGCACAGAACCGTCGACTACACCGTTGATCGACTGGTTTTACCGCAAATACGCCTTTGCCAAATTTAGGGGGTGATAATATTAGAAGCGTGCAACCACTCATTATAAGCATTGTTATGGTATTCTATTTGGCACAAGTAGAATATGATGTTGAATATGCAGTTACAAGAATTAGACAAGTTGTCATGTATTTGCATATTCATAAAGTAATAATTACAATAGTTTGTCATAATTTACAACAGTATTGAAGGAAGGCGGTAAAGGAAAGCGTTAAAAGAAATAAAAGAAATGAAGATCCAAGTCAATTTTGTAGTAGAAGAAGAGATAAAGGCATTAAATAAATGCAATAAGAAGCAAGAAAGTCACAAATAACATGAAGCGGTAAAAGCCTAAAAGGAATCCCCAGCAGAGTCGCCATACTGTCGATGCCACCTTTTTGTTGCGAAATCGGGTTTGTGACATTTGGGCAAATAACTCATTTCCTTTTGGGAATTGGGTTTGAAGTTTTGAAGAGTCGCCACCTAATAATTAAGTGCATTAGGACACTAAGAATGAATTTTAATTTAGAAAATCAGAGATTGGGTAAGGGCTTAAATTTATCTCGAGGGGAAGGTGTTAGGCACCCCTCAAGATCCACTAGTGTGGTTTCCGGCCATGCTACAATTGTGACTTTAAGTATAAACAACAAGTAAACAAGTAAGATTTGTAAATACTAGATAGCTTTCACATAATGGTTGTAAACAACTGAAGTACGAGAAGTTAAAGAGGCTGAAATTTGGAAGAAAGCAGTTTTAGAATTCTGAAAAGGGCACACACAAGTAAAGGGGAAGGGGTTCGCACATAATTGATGAAAGTAATCGGAAAAAGAGGTGAAAGAGGCGGATATTTTGGGAATAAAACAGTACTGAAAATTAAACAAATAAAAGGGAGGTTTTTTTTTCATAATTGATGCAAGTAATTAAAGTAAAAGAGGTTAAAGAAGCTGAAAATTAAACAGTTTTAAAATTCTAAAAAAATATAGACAAGTAAAGGAAAGGAGGGTCCTAGGTTTATAAATAATATGGATCAGCCCACACAACACACGGTAACCGTTTATACACGTGGAGTTATCGCGTGGTCATCATATCCATATCTACTCTTCCCACCCCGTTAAGGTATTAAACACGGAATAGTCTAGTTACTTATTGCATGATATTACTCATCCCACTCCTATCAGTCCCGGAGGTATTGGGGAATACTAGTCCTAAAGGAGAGGGAGAATTGGATGTTAGAGTTTAAAAGGATTAAAGTCTAAGGCAACAGTCAAAACATATATGACAAGTATGGGGAAGCGCACAAACAAATAAGGCTCAAGCAAACCTCCTTAAAACAAAGAAAACATATAGTTTTAGCATGTCTTTCAGATACTGATTAGGTCTTAACTAAACTTAAAACGTTAAGGCAGGCTGATTTATCACATATTTTTTAGATAAGAAGTCTGAATTAGGCCTACCTCCTGGTTGTACTTACCAAAGACTGGTGCAGTTAATTAATTACCTAATGGCTTGCCTAGGTGAAACCTATAGGCGTGATATCTAGTAATACAGGAGTATAGTGATTTTTTAAAGAAGGCTTGTTGATTACAGAAAAGCATAAGTTTTGCAGATATTGAGTAACGTTACTACTAATTTTAGACTTGCAGGCGAAATAGATGAATCAGATTCAATTGGTTACTCCTACAGCCATGCTTTCTAAGTGTTGATGGTTTTAAAACGTTTATAGAAATGCAAGAGTCCTATAGGCATGGTATCTATAATGAAATTTGTTATGTAAATCTCTATAAACCGTTTGCCTAATGATAGATGTAAATGCAGAATCCTATAAACAGGTTATCTATATGATATGAGAAAGTGCAGAAAACCTATAGACTTGATCTCTAATGGAATGCAGGAGTGCAGAAACTATAGGCAGGATCTCTATATGAAATGCATAAGTGAAAAGCAGGATGTGATTGCAGGAATAAATACCTAAGAACATGATGTCTGCCAGCATGCATACATGAGTGACCCTTCCCTTTTCACTAAAATCCCATAAGTTGTTACAAATTATTACAAGCCAGAATGAACTAGAAAAGTAAAATTTCATCAGAAAGCAAAGTACAACCAAGGAGAGCCTAATTCAGACCCCAGGTCTGAATTATGGAATAAACAAACTTCCACAATAAGATTTCCAAAGCCTTTCTCATATTTTAGGTGTTTCAGAGTTCCTAGGAGCTTCATGAACACCGGGTAGTGCTTACACCCAAATATATTAAAGAATTGAATTAAAGTGCAGTGTGGAAGTCCCAGCCCTCAAATGTCCAAGTTCAGAGGGATCTCAAGGTCCCAAAGCAAGGCCCATAGGAGGGGGGAAGAACTTAGAATCTAAGAGAAAGTGCAACTGCATATAGGGGATTTTGGGGAAGGTCATGATACGCTAGTGGTCATACCCGGCAATTAGGAGTGCTAGCACACCCTTAACCAACCTGTTAGCCACATTGTTGGGAGTTAGGATCCATTCAGACATGAGTAGAAATTTGGATACTGTCATGCCTGAACCTTAACTCAAACACATACAAAGGAATAAGGGTATGGGGGAATTCAGAACTGCAACAGATGCAAAGAGAATGGCATATTCAATATTAAACAGAAACAATAATATAGACAAGATTGTAGAAACTATAAAGTAAACACATAGGGATGAGGCTGAAAACGAAATTAGAACATACCAGTTTCAGGGAAACAAGAAGAGAAAAGCAGTAGTAAAGCCAAATTGCAAGCAAACAATAAGAAGAACTCAGAAGAGAGCGTGAGAGTATTGAAATTGAGAGTATAAGAGTAAGTAATTGAGAGTGTAAGTGTTGAACTTAAGTTGTCTTCAAGAGTATTGAATTGGAAGTGTCAAAGTGCAGAAGGGTCGTCCTATTTTATTTATAGTGCAGCAAGCAAGTAAGAAAAGGTAAGAAAATAGTTTTGCAATCAATTACAAAAGGTTTCCCTTTAATTAAAGGATTCTGATTTCAAACGTGTCACGACCTAAAATCCACTAAGGATCGTGGTGGCGCCGGACACCTCTGTCAGGCCAGCCAACAAAATTATCAATTACTTCCTCTTTTAATACTTTTGAAAATCTAAGGTTTTTCCTTCTATTTTTCATAAATAAAAGTCCACTACTTGAATTAAATGTTAAATAATAACAATTAGAACAAATCCGTTAAAACCCATCCTAGAAACCCGGTGTCACAAGTACATGAGCAACTAATGGCAATGATATAAATACAACACAACACCTGTCCGGAATACAATGGACATAAAGGAAATTACTAGGAAGGGACTTTAAAAGCTGCGGGCCGCCTTTTGTACTACAACTCACCTAGTCCCCGAATCGTTCGTGTTGCTGCACCCAATAGGCCGCTAAAATGAAATATACATGTGCAACAAAAATGCACAGAAGTGTAGTATGAGTACGTAATCAACATGTACTCAGTGAGTGTCCCGCCTAATCCCGAAGGGGTAGAGACGAGATGGTCAACTCTGACACTTTCTAATAGTCCAATGATTATTTATCCTTAACATACATATTAAACAGTGGATTTATTTTATAAATATGATCTTAATCCAGATAGAGGAAAGAAGTAAACACATAGTTCTTCCATAGGAAATTTTCCCATATTTCCTTTCATTATTTACAAAATGAGTTCGAGACATAGTGAGGCATGTAACGACTTAAATAAGTCCAAGCAGCAATACAAGCATGTGCAAATCATACCGAGGCAACGACCCGATCCAACATAAATAAATGTGCACTTGCCTAGGGTCGACGGCGTGCCTATAGATGCATCTATTAATCTGCTGAGGCGTTCGTCCCAGTCCAAAATAAACACACACAGACAGAGAATCAGTCAAGAATTCAACGTGGAGCAATTATCCAAGAAAGGCCAATTCTCTTTAATAATTTGAGAAAACGAAGCTTAAGTCTCTTTAGAAATCCATTTATTAATTTAATGTGATTTATTACCCCGCTCGCGAATCATCCATGCGATGCGGGTACACGTAAGATACATGCTCAGATAGCCAATTAGAATTTTATTGAGGAGTAATTATCCAAATAAGTAAATTCTCAGTTGTAACAATTCAGGAAATGATGTTCAATCTCTTTTTAAATTCGTTTACTAATCAAAGGTGATTTAAACAATCCAAGTCATCAATGAGTTCATAATTTACTCAAGTATAACATGCTTTTGGGTCCTAGACTACCCGGACAATAAAATGATAGTAGCTACGCACGGACTCTCGTCACCTCGTGCGTACGTAGCCCCCACAGATAGGAGCACAGAACCAATTTAATTCACCTATGGGGTAAATTCCCCCTCACAAGATTAGAAAGGAGACTCAGCTCGCTCCGAAGATCCACAACCGACATTCTACATTCTTCCGAAGGCTCGAACCAATGCAAAATGCTCCAAAACTAACCAATGGTCATACAAATCCATTAATATAAGCTCAATTAAACTTTACAACCCAATTTATAATAATTCCTGACCCCGAACGAAAAGTTGACAAAAATGCCCTCAGGCCCACGTGCCCGAAATCCAAAATTTTCTCGAAGACAAAGATTACCCATAACCTTAGGAACTCAAATATATATTTTTCTCTTCATTCCATACTCAAAATCGTGGCTAAATTCCAAGAATATGATTTTCTAAGTTTTCCACCAAAACCCCAATTTTTATACTAATTTTCATGCCTAAATCCATGTATAAACCTTGTATTTAACTCAAAGCTAGCATAGATTACTTACCTCATGACGAGTGACGAAAATGGCATCCCCAAGCTGCTCCCCATTGACTCCAATGGAAGAAAAATAGGGTTGAAATGAACTCAACCCCGAACTTAAAACATCCTCACTGCCCCAGCTGCTTCCGCTTCTGCGGAATTTTGTCAGCTTCTGCGGATGTCACTTCTGCGACTTTTAGCCGCTTCTATGGCTTGGGCTAAAGGGGAGCGGACCGCTTCTACGGTCTGGGGGCTGCTTAAGCGGAACCGCTTCTGCGGTCCCTGGGCCGCTTCTACGATGCCTGGGCTGCTCCATGCCAGCCACTTCTGCGGCTTCTCCTTCGCTTCTACGGGGCCGCTTCTGCGGTCCCAAATCCGCAGAAGCGGAAATACCAGAAGCAGCAGGCCCCAACCTTCTCAAAAATCAAATTTTGATCCGATAACCACCCGAAACTCACCCGAGGCCCCCGAGACCTCAATCAATCATATCAACCAATCCCAAAACACATTACGGACTTGCTCGAGGCCTCAAATCACATCAAACAATGCTAGAATCATCAATCGACCTCCAATCCAAGCTTTATGAACTTTGAACTTTCCAACTTCTACTTCCGATGTTTAAACCCATCAAATCATGTCCGATTGACCTCAAATTTTGCACACAAGTCATATTTGACATTACGGACCTACTCCAACTTTCAGAATTGGACTCCGACCCCGATATCAAAAAGTCCACTCCCGGTCAAACTTCTCAAAAACCTTCAATTTTCTATCTTTAGTCAAATGGCTTCAAAATGACCTACGAACCTCCGAATTCACTTTCGATCGCGCTCCCAACTCCATAATCACCATACGAAGCTACTCCCAATCTCGGAATCCCAAACGGACATCGATAACGTTGAAATTCACTCCAAGACAAACTTAAGAAATTCCTTCTAAAATGCTAACTTCCACAATAGGTGCCAAAACGCTCCCGGGTTATCCAAAACCCGAACCGGGCATATGCCCAAGTCCGATATTATTATACGAACCTGTTGGAACCTTTAGATCCCGATTCCGAGGTCATTTACTCAAAAATCCAATCCTAGTTCATTATTTCAACTTTAAGCTTATCAAATGAGAATTTCCATTTAAATTTAACTTCGATCTTCCTGAATTTAAATTCCGACCATGCGGACAAGTCACAATACCTGAAATGAAGCTGCTCATGGTCTCAGACTGTTGAACGATGCGCTAGGGCTCGAAACGACCGGTCAGGTCGTTACAAAATGGGTAAAAGAAAGTTAAGGAAAGAGTTTGATCAAAATCTTTTCCAAAGTAGCACAAGGAGGGTAAATACACAGAAGTTTATTTAAGGCAAAAGTCCTGTGGTACACGGTTTGTGAGAATAAGGAAATGGAATCAATCAAACAACCAGTAAAATCAAAATTACAGGCTTTGTTCGAATGAACAAATTCAGGAAAAGTGAGGAAAGGGTTTTACTTAAGCAAAATCAATAACAATCAATCAAACCTAAAGAGATTCTAAATCCAATCATGAGTTGGCAAAAACCTTTTTGAAGGAAGAATTCCTCACATATAAAGCATATAGACATGTCAACAAGAAAGAATTGTCATGCTAATTAAAAAATACTAGTATAGAAAAGTTCAGAGTCATAACAAAGAGGTTCAAGTTCAGTTTATAGACTCAGAATGAGTCTGATTGTACAGGGTTCCAAAGTAGAACCCTAGTCCAAAATCAAACTCAAAAAAACCCCCAAATCCTAGGGTTTCAACTCGAATCAGATGTAGAGACGAGAATGCCAACAACTGAATCAGGCTCATAGGTCTCTTTCCGAGACTCATGAGAAACAAACAGATACAATGGCAGGTTTGAAGCAACAAAGTGAAAAAGCTGATTTAAAGCATAAAGAACATGTTTTAAGAAAAGTTCGGAACTTAAGCAAGTTCAGAAGAGAAAAAGGGTGATATAAACTTAAGAAACAGTAGATGAAACATGTTTCAAACAAAGTCCAGTAAAGCAAACAAAACTTAAGAACTCAGCAGGAAACACATACAGTAGAAGAATACAGAAAAGTATAGCAAAGAACATATAGGAAAACATAACAAAGATTGACATGCGAGCCTAGTCTAGAGGCACAGTAGAATACAAAGTACATAAGAGTCATATACAGTAGAAAGAAAGCATAAGAACAACACATGAGTGGTAAAACATAGTATAGGCGAACACACATAAAGAAAAGAAAAGGAAGAATTAGAAAGTCATCTTGGAAAACCTTTCAGAAACCCTAAATCGAAGAGAAGCAATTTTTGAAATAATGTTTGGGGAAAACACTTTAAAAATCTTGTAGAACACAGATATAACATAGATCTCAGAAAACAACCAGAGAAAACCCTTAAATAGCTTAGGGTTTCAGAGAAACCCTAGAAATGAGAAAGGCTTGGAAGAAAGTCTGATCTTGAGTCGGATGAGTTAGAATCAGGATTCTAATGCTTTAGATACGCCGGAGCAAGGCTGGAGAGGCCTCAAGACCAAGGATCGTTGAGGTCAGACCTCAAAACTTCAAACACCCAAGGCTTACTGTGGAGGGGAGGTGAGTACCGGCCATCTATGGCCTGAGAAGCTACGGATTCCGGTGAAAGTGCGGTTGAAAGGGGTAGAAGATGGCTAGGGTTCCGAAGAACCTTCGAGAGTGTTTTGAGAGAGGAGAGTGTTCAAAGCCGGCAGACCAAAAGAAATGAGGGGATTGGGTTAGGGTAGGGGAATTAAAAAGGCCAGGAGCGATCCTGGCCGTTGATCAAAATGATCAACGGCCTCGATTAAGAGAAGGGGCCAGGTGGGTTAACCGGTTGGGTCGGGGGTCGGGTTAAAATGGAATTGGGCTGGTCCAATTGGGGGTTAAGGTTGGGTAAATTAGAGGGTTAATTTTTTCTATAATTGAAATGTAAATGGGGCTGCAATTGAAACGAAATTGGGCTAAATATTAAATATCCAGTTTTTCCCTTTTATTTTATTTAGTTAGTAAAAATGATTTTAAAATTAAATTAAAGTACTGAATCAACACATAATATATAAATATTAATTTAAAAATACTAGAATTAATTTTATAATCATAAAATGCTATTAAATCTTAAACCAGGCTAAAATTACAATTATATGTAATTTTATCTTTTAAATACCAATTTTTTTTTTAAAAATGTACAAAAATTACTTTAACTATATTTTGGTATAAATACGGGAATAAAATAAATTATTAACCAAAATTGATGATTTTGGGAATAATTCTTAATTTTTGTACTACTAAAATGGAAAATAAATTCTTTTTAAAAATATTTTAAAAATTAGAAAAAATATCAAAATACTTGGGCATGCTTATATATGTAAATATATTATTTTGAAAGTATTTTGTACGTAAAAAAATACATAGGAAAAAATTAGTTATCAACAGTTGGTTGTTACTAGTTCATTGGAATTTGCTTTACTTGTGCTTGCTTCTCCAATGGCGACCAGCGATATGTTCATCTTGAGTACCCCTTGATTTGCAGGACTCATTGGGATAGATGATTTAACACGATTGCAACTCAGATCTGGCCAATTCAGTTTGTGAGCATGTGATTTTTGCCCTAAGCAATAATTCCCAAAATTTCAAACAAAACAATTTCTTTAGTATTTTATAATTTTTGAATTTTGTGATATTTTTGGTTAATTGTTTGCATTTTTATTTGTGCATTTTAATTCATATGAGAAATACAAAAATATACTCAGGCATTTGCATTTACGGTATAATTTCATATTTTAGGATTAATTAGGTATTAATTTGTTTTAGAACAAAATATAAGAAAAATAACAAAAAATGGTCTATTTTTTGCATTTTAATTGTTAATTGTTAAAGTTGTCACAAAATAAATTTTTAATCAACTTCAGGAATTAATTAGTTTAGCTTTAAATATATTAGGTCTTTGTTTTAATTTGTGTATTTTTATAAAATCAGAAATAATACAAAAAATAAAAATACAAAAATACAAAATAAAAGAAAAACAAAAGGAAAAACAATTAAAAACAATGTGTGGCCTTAATTGGAAAGTAATTTGGGCCATTTTGCATTTATGTCCGCCTGATCCAAGAAGTCACCCGCACATGCCCAAATTAAATCAACCCCAAGCCCAAATACCCCAAGAAAACCGGCCTGCCCACCCACATAACCAAACGACCCCGTTTTTCCCATTACATCTGGACTGTTGATCTTCTGATGTAACGGTCCATAATTGACTATGTTGTTTACTATTAAAATATCGGATAACCCCCCCCCCCCCCCCCCCC